>JABXWE010022582.1:0-23788 GCA_014611495.1 Limonius californicus
ATCCAGTGTGCTGTTACCCAAGCAACTACAAATGTTTACTTCATTAAATGCTTTTGATAATGACATATTGTATGTCGAAATACGTATAAAGCAAAAATAAAAATAAATACCTGTTGAAATTGCCTTTTATTATTATTAATAGATAAAGTAAACTTAATTATTGAACGACAATCATAAATCACAATTTACGCAGTACACGTTACAGAACTGGTTACTACAACAAACGTTTCTTATCTAAATAAATATAATAAAACATTTTACTTTTCTCATTACAATATAGAAGGTTTTCCTTAATGAATGTAGACAGCAGTAGAGAGAGAGGGAGAACAGAAAAACAAACACCAGAAAATAAAAAATATAAAAATTTTCAAAAATATAAAAGTTCCATTCAAATAAAAACGATTTATCTCACAAAGGTATTTATTGTTGTATATATATCTCAACTTTACATGCTGGTCTATTACTTCTTTAAAGAAATTACCACACGGCGTGAGCCTACCCCATGCATTGAACTACATTTTCTGTATTCATAATCGTGCCAGGCCTACATCTTTTAGAATTCACAAAGTTACATTACTTTCTTAAAGAAATTTAAAGGCGTCTAAATAACGTTCAGACGGTTGGCTTCTAGTTAGCTAGCGCATAGTATATAAATTGCAAGCCACAGCGACATTTCCGCGACACTCACCAAACACAATCAACTAAGCTGTTTTATGGTTATTTGATACCATATTACATAAAATTTACGTAAATTGACACGACTTGTCATATTGATTAATTTAATAAAATTAAATAAATAGTGATTTTGGTTGTACATGCCATATGTATGCTGGGTTGCCACCACTTTTAAGAGTCAACTTAGTTGACCCATCCCAAAATTTCTAAAACTTTTAATTGACAGCATGAAATTATTTTCAAAACTCATTCTATCCATTTCTTAGTCAAGACGACCACTGCATTTTCAGATAGGTCACTACTGTTGCCTTTTGAAATAAGTCATCTAATATTTTCGTGCGGATACTATAAAACTTAACATACAGAGAGAGTTAAAAGTATGGAGACACCGATTTGCTGTCGTTAATATACATTTTATAAGAAAATGTTCAATACAAAAGTTTTTTATGAAATATTTATCTACATATTGATATAAACGAAAAATTTTGTTATGCAATTGTTTTTGAGTTATGAATTTACGCGATATTTTTTTAAATTGCAACCTGTTAATGTTATAATACAGGGTGCGGCAACATAACTTCCTTTTTTCAAAACGCAATAAAACCCATTTTATGTATCAGAAATTTTTTATTTATTTTTTTTTCATAATGTAGGTACATATCTAAAGTTTTGTTTTACACAGTTTTGATAATCATATCAGGTAAGTGACGCCTCCCATTGTCCGTACACTGAAGAAGCCGATTTCTGGCGTTTGTCATTACCCTTACCAGCATACCAGCGGGTATGTTGGCAATTTCTGCCAGGATGTTGGCCTTCAGGTCTTGTAGGGTCCTTGGACGGTTGATAAAAAAAAGGGATTTCAAAAAACCCCACAAAAAAAATCGCAAGCGGCCAAATCTGGGGAGCGGGCTGGCCACTCCAAATCGCCCCTTATTGAGATGAGAAGCTCCGGGAAGTGTTCCCGCAAAACAGACATCGATATCATTAATGTGTGAGCCGTTGCTCCGTCCTGTTGGAATCAAATGTCCCCTAAGTCCAATTCATCAAGTCGTGGAGAAAAAATTCCTCCAACATGTTCACATACCGGTCTGAATTCACTGTCACTGTGACCTCATTTTTTTCAAAAAACCAGGGCCCAACAATCCCAGCTGAGGAAATTGCACACCACACTGTGACCTTAGGTGAATGCAAAGGCCTTTGATGCAATTGTCGAGGATTGGTGTCAGCTCAGTAGTGCATGTTCTGTTTGTTGACGCATCCACTTAAATGAAAATGGGATTCATCGCTGAAAAAACAATTGCGTCCTCAGGAACGTTTTCGAGAAAATGAATATTAACGACAACAAATCGGTGTCTCCATACTTTTAACTCTCTCTGTATAAGCAATATATTAACAGAATTATCACATAAAGTTCTCTGAGCAGTCGTAGTTAACCAAATTAGTTTGGGATAACAATTGGCAGAGAACTTATTTGGCACAAGTTCAATTGGGCACCTATTTCTTTATACAAAGCCATTCTATTTTAAAGGCTATTTATGGTCCACTAATTCGTTCGAGAACCCGGATGAAAAATTTTGTAATTTTATAAGGGTAGTTATCTAGGGAGTAACAAAAATACCAAAATATATTGAAATCAAATTAATCGTAAGCATTCGGTTTACATGTAAGAGCTACCACATTTTAATTTCTATTTATAAAATCCTGCCCTTTAATAACACTAAAAAGGTTATAATTAACTTTATAAAAAAAATTCAACCAGTTTATGAAATTACTGTTTATAATCCTGTGACTACCTATACGTAACATAGTCGTAGAGAATGCTAATAAAATGAAGAACAAATTAATACCTAGGTTGTACAATGCACGTTTTCGAAAATTCATTCTTCTTCTTCCTCCTGTATTTACATAAAAATTCCATTTCCTTAATAATTTTTTTGACATTCACGCTACCCCCCCGCCAAACCTCTTTCGCATTACTTCAGAGGGGTGCGGGCGTCCGTTACATACTTGCCATTCATGCTACATATACCCTAAACTTAACTAAGTGAAATACGGTTGCCTCAGTCGGGGTTTGACGCCGAGACCGATTGAACCGCATTTCACTGTGACCTCGACTGACAGCGCCTGTTTGCACTGCCCCATTGAGGTCCCTAATATGTGTGTAATAAAACATTTTGAAATATACCAACATCTTCAGCAAATACCTCTGTTGTATGCCAATACCATAAACACAGTTTTGTCACACCAGTACAACATAATCGGTCATTAATTACTTTATAATTTATAAAAAATGGATTTACCTCATTAATATATTGCTTATACACCAACAAAATGGTATCAATACAGTTGTTGGTCTAATAAAAAATAAATTTGTAATTCCACAGCAGAAACGTAAAACATCATAGACCGTTAACAGGAGACCCTTATTTGATAAATCTCTTCTGTGAATTTATTATCACACATAAGAAAAGTCTTTGTAGTCTCTCTTGTGTAGGTTTCTTATCAGGCATAGGAGAGAGCAGAACGCAAGGTCAGATTTTGCAGGTCATTGTTATGGAAATTGTTATAGTAATATTCAAGTTGGTGGCTGCTTGCAGTGATGTTTCTATTTTTTGATCCTGAATGTCTTCTTTTTCTCTTCTTCAACTTGATTTAGGCCTGTTATTTTCAGCATTTTCCTGTGATGTGAATTGCCAACTTTCTTTCCACCTTTTCAACGGTCTTCCCGAAAGCCCTTTTTCCATGGACTTTTCCACCTCTAGGTATTCGGACCAGTCGATCGTTGTTCATCCGACTGATGTGTTGGTTCCAGTCTCTCTTGCGCTGTCTTGCCCATCTTACAACATCTTGGATTTGGCACGTTTCTCTTATGGTTTGGCTCCTTACTCTGTCTCCTAACGTCTTTCCAGCTACTGTACGTAATGTTCTCATTTCAGCTGGTCGCAACAGGCGTTTCGTTTTAGAGTTATCAGCACGAGTTTCAGCAGCATATGTCATTATAGGTCTTATACACGTTTTGTATACGGGCACTTTGCTTTCTATATTTAGGAATTCATTTCGCCATATAAGATCATTGAGGCATCCCGACACAGCTGTAGCTTTAATTACTTGGTCAGTCACTTCTTTTACTAGGTTACCTTGGCTGGATATTTGTGTTCCCAGGTAGGTAAATGACATTACTTGCTCAATATTTTGATTGTCAGGAACAAGCTTACATCTTCGAGGCTCTTTCGATATAACAAGGCTTTTTGTTTTTTCTACAAATATGGTCATATTATATGTGCCTGCTTTTATTTTAAATGCTTGCAACAGTCGCTGCAGATTGTCCTCGGCTTCTGATATAATTACGGCGTCGTCTGCATAACAAACTACTTTCATTTTACCCGTGTTCAGCTGATAGCCGCTGCTAGATGCTTTTGTTTTTGTAATTATCTTATCCATAATTAGGTTAAATAACATCGGACTAAGACTGTCTCCTTGTCTAATTCCTGTTCGAACAGCGACCTCTTCGGTTAATTCATTGTTAATCTTAGCCGAGTTGTGTTTCTTGTATTCAGATTTTTCACTGTTTTAATTATGTCGTTCGATATTCCTTTTTCTTGACAAATTTGCAAACACATCAGTTAGTCGCACCAGGTCGAACGCCTTCGTCAAATCAATAAAACACATATATGCAGGTTTGTTGTACTCTAGTGATTTTTCTGATATCTGTCGTACAATGAAGATGGCATCGGTTGTTGATCTATTTTTACGAAAGCCCTGTTGTTCCTCAATTATGTGTAACGTTCTGTTTAGCTCATTTCTAATCAGATCAGTAAATAACTTGGCTGTTGTATTTAAAAGTGATATTGTCCTGTAGTTCGATGGATCATTTTTATTACCCTTCTTAAAAATAGGGATTGTCACGCTTGTTCTCCAATCTTCTGGTATCCTTGAGTTTAATAATATTTGCTGGAACATCGTTGTTAATTCTCTAGCTAGTGTCGTGCCTCCGTATTTCAGGAGTTCGTTGGGTATGGTGTCGGTACCTGCTGCTTTTCGATTTTTAAGATTTTTCATGGCCTCTGTGATTTGTTCATACGTAAAGGTTGTTGTATTGGGGGTTTGATGACGGTCCAATAATTGTTCCAAATCGTCTACCTTTTCTTCGTTGCTTTGGAACAGAGTATTCAGATATTTGGTCCATTGCTCTTTATTTATATTATTGATCTGTATGTACTCATTAATGTTTCTCTTCTGTCTCTTAAGAATTCCCCATATTCTTCTTTGCGCACCATACAAATCGTGCTCTATTCCTGAATGTAAATGAAATATGTATTGAAAAGTGACCAACGCTATTACTGTCCAAATCTGTCATAGGAAATTAACATTATAATATAATGTTGTTTTATGGTGTACTACGTTTCATTCAAGAAATTAGATTGCCGATGTAAAATCATAGTAAGTAAACCGTAAACAGTTTTCATACGCGACTAAGGGCAACTAAAGACAAGGCCAGAGGGAGTCCTGTCTCTTTCTCCCTATTATTAAAAAATTTAAAAACTTTAGTAAAAACATAGAAACAAACTGGAAACGTCTTTAATACTAGGTACAGACACCTGCACAAAAATATTTGCGAAATCCTAGAAAGAACATTTTAACTTCAGTGTAGAAATTATGCATTTAATTTCAAATTAATTCTTCAATATGGGTTTTCTAACCTTCATAAAGGCAGATGGTAACTACGTCTTGAACTTAGGGCAAAAACTTGCATATTACATAAAACTTTAAGAAAATTATACATATTGCATTATCTACGTTTCACAATATTTACTACATTTTTATTTTATTGTTAGAGGTACATTTAAGTGCAAACGATGTGGCACAGAGACACTCGATTTAATGAAAAATGTTTGCATAACATAAAAGACAATGGCAAATTCTCCGTTCAAGCCTGGGGATGGAAGTTTAAAGGTGACGGGCCAAGGAGTTTAGAAATAATTCATGGCCCCTTAACTGGTAAACGATATCACGAAATGTTATACTGTCGTCTGAGCACAAAGGATTTGGAGACAATTTTACTTTTTAAACAAGTATACTTAAATATTTGATCTGGCTGTTAGTCTATGTGAAAGGGTCATTTTTTAAGTAAAAATCGATTTGTCATAAACTGATACCAATGTATGGTAACTCAAAATCCTTGTTTTTACAATGAAAATATGTCTTAAACTATTTTTTAAGACAATCCCCGTTGAGACCCAAACAGTTTTGAGATGCGGAGACGAGCTTGAAGATCGCCTCGTTGAACAACTCTGCCGCCTGTTCCTTAAACCAGTCGGTGACAGTTTCCCGCTCAAAAATTCCTTTAATTTTAGGAAGAGATAAAAGTCAGATGGCATCAGACCCGTATGGTACGAAGGCACTTTTGTGCCGAGTCTTGAGTAACGTTGAGACTGTTGCCATTCCTTTCATAGTTGACGGTTCCTGTCTGAACTTTTTGGGTTTGATAGAGACCGTTGTTTAGTTTCAGATGTGTATTGAGTCTCATCTTCCGACACTATGAGATCCAAGAATTTATCTCCTTCTGTACGGTAACGATCAAGAAATAACCAAGAAGCAGCCATTCTCTCTATTTGTGTTCTGGTGTCAGCATTCTAGGGACCCACCTTGCACTGTGCAAGTTGCACAAATCTTCTTCCAGTGAAGCTGTACATCCACAACTTCATAAACAACAGAACAAGAAGCATTACGAAAGCTCACTTATTGTGAATCTCCTATTTTGTCGAATATATGCATCAACAACCGTTTCATTCTTAATGACGGATGGGCATCCAGATCTCGCTACATCATGCACGTTTGTTCTCCCTCGCCGATTACACCGCACAATCGGCGGAATTGACAATCGACATGGTCAGTGAAATGTTAATGAAAAATAAAACCTGAGGCACTCAAGAACTCGGAGCTAACTGACAGTGCCACAGACAAGTTAAGACACATTCCCGATCAGATTGCATTTGCAATGACCCTCGTATAAAGAGTAGTTATTATTTACAGGTTAATTCAAATATTAAATTTCTTTAACAAAAACTGATAAAACCAGTTTTTCAGCTACAAATTTATTCGAATCTTAAGAACGGTATAACTCGGAAACGAAGCGTTGTCGAAACATACTTTTTAAAATGTTTTCTCGTGTAGAGCCCCCTACCAAAGTTATTACACCTATTTTTTCAACACCCTGTATAGCTTGTTCCACCATTCAATTGGTTCATAAAACTTACTCAGTGTCAAATTGTTCAGAAACACCTTTTTTACATATTAACAACTACTTTCAATTTTTTAGAAACTCCTCCGTTTGAAAGTTCCTTGGAAATACCAATAAAAAAAAGTTAAATAGGCCAGGTAGTAAAAGTTAACGCATGGGCGCATGCAGAAAATATTATAAAACATTTCGTGTAGAGGCTGACGGGCGTTTATTTGATATTCCCAAAAAACTAACATCTCTCTCTTTGCAAAATTCCAAAGACATATGTGTGATGACTTAAAATCCCATTTACATCAATACCATACAGGGTATTAATTTGAAAACATGCAATGTGTTATATTCCTGGAAGTGAAAGAGGTTTGAAAATTGCTAGAAACCGTTTTAACAACGTGGAAGGGAATCATCATGACTCGTAAGATAACTTTCCTCATTTAACCCCTTTGAAAAGCTCGCACAAAACACTATTCAATAGTAGCAAACAGTTTTTATCCTTATTTTATTAATAATAGACAATTTGAACAGGTATTTCTTTTTGCTTTATACGTATTTCGACATTTTACATGTCATTAAATATTGTAAACATTTGTAGCTAGGGTAATAGCACACGGGATCTTGATTTCGGACTTGGCTCTGGTCTTCTATTCCAAAACTTCCAATAGCGGGTAATTTGTGAGTTCAATTTGCTCATTCATTAAAAGTGTATTTGTTAAAGTGTGCTTGTGACTTTGAAAGACCTCGAGTATATCCAATTTAAGTTTACATCACAGAAGTGTAAAAATGTTATTATATTATTTGATGTCAATGTATGATTGTGTTCTAATAAGTGTTTAGCGTAGTTAGATTTTTCTGGGTGTTTGTATTTATATGAGCGTATGTGTTCTTTGTATCTGGTATCAAAATTTCTATTTATTTGACCTATGTATACATAATTACACTGTGAACAGTTTAATTTGTAAATACCTGAAAAATATTATGCCCCCAAGATCTCCGTATTTGTCCCCAATTAGACTTATTTTTAAGGGGACACTTAAAATCTGTTGTCTACAAAACTCAGCCTCAGTTCATTGCACAACTGCGACAAGGAATAGCTTAGGAGTCCCGAGCTATTCCGCGACAAACCTTCCAAATTGTTCGGAGAAAATTGTCTAGAGAATAATGGAAATCAGTTTGAAAATTTAATCTAATATTTTCAAATTTGAATTAATATAATAGGTTCTGAAGTTTTGAGCTTTATTTCTTAATTCCTTAAACGAATAAGTAAAAAACATTTTTTTCAATGAATATGAGGGGCTAACCATTTGCAATTTTTTTGTTAGGGTACCTAGACCTTAAAGGGTTGAATGGGGAGGGTTACCTTATAAGTCATGATGATTCCCCCTCCATGTTGTAGAAACGGTTTCTAGAAATTTATAGTACCTAATTTACTTCCAGTGATATAACACTTTGTACGTTTTCAAATTGACACCCTGTGTAATAAATTTCGATTTTTCTGCCATTTTAATTTTATCAGTAATCTGAACATCAATTTTAAATGAAATTACAGTAGACTTCGCTTATAACGAAATGACCCCAAAAATCGGTTCGTTATTTCCAATGTTCGTTATAAGCAATAATGAAGAAAAGGCGATTAAAAATATGTTTTTATTATACCTGAATCATAATCTCTGTTTTGAAACTAAAAAGCGTGCAAAAAAGAGCTTTTAAAACACTAGTGCTTTAAAGTTGCCTAGGTAACAAGACAACATTCACTTGTTGGCCATCGAGCTGGATAATTTTTCGTATTCCTTGCAATACGCTTGTTTAGATTATACGGGGATTAATCACTGTTCAGCTTGTTCGGCTAACATTCTAATCTCGGATGAAATATCCTCGTTTTCGTTCATTTTGTAATTCACGAACACAAAGTCAAACAAACTTCACAAATCAACAAATTTATAGTAAATATGCATAGCAACGAAACAACAACAATTGCTAACCGTTTCTATATAAACGATTAATGACATAATGACAAGATTACTTTGAAAACGGGATTTCAATTTCCTTTTTTTTTGTTATAATTTTTAGATTGTAGTGCAGGTATAATAAAAAATAGCGTATAATACGGGTGTATAAAAGCCTTTAAAGCACTTCTCCGTTAAAAGGCACTCGGCTTCGCCTCGTGCTTTTAAACCCGTCGCATGCTTTAAAGGCTTGCTTATACACTTGTATTATAATATACTATTATTGACTTTGCATTGAACTTACATACGAAAAGAACAATTAATGAAGTAATAAAACAAAAATAATGTTCAGCCGAGTTACATCGAAAAGAAAATCGGTAATGTTGTATATTTTTTTTTGCTTGTTGTTTCAAGTCTTCTGTATAGTCTCCAAAATCAACAAAATTTTTCATATTTTAAGAGACATATTCTGACCTTGTAAAAAATTTCTAATAGTATGCAACTACGTAACGCTTCTGACGCGAAACCACTGTCGGTAACTCACATTCACTTTCCTCGTCTTCATCACTAATATCACTAATAATGGATTTATCACACTAATCATTCATTGATTATTGGATTTTGAAATTATGCTGACGCTATTATATAAACACTGCCAAGTGTAGATGTGGTAATCTACGCGGCTCTCAGATAAGGCAAACGTTTGAAGAAATTCCGCGGATTTCAGACACTAGAGTCAAGTTGACCTGTTTATGAACTTATACAAATTTTGAAGATACAGTTTCAGATGTGTAAAATACCTCTATGTAGTTCGTTAGATGAGATTAAAAGAAGCAATTGATACGATAAATGTTATTCATTATAACCGAGAGATCGTTATAAGCGGGTTCGTTAATTATGATAAACATTTCGCTATAACCGATAGGGTTCATCAAAGGCAGTTTCTACTGTATAATGTTTAAACCAGATCATCTGTTTGATTCCGCTTTTACATTTTTTTGTTGGTCTATTTGAATAAATATAATGGTTGAAATACAAATTGCATTAGAAAATTTTTAGGTTTTCAAATCTACTGCAGTCAGATTTTGTTTTAAAAGATTAATTTTCAAGACGATTATTATGTTTTTATCTTCATCACGCATTGTACATCTAATTTCTATTCAAGGCTTAGAGATACACCATATTAGCAGACACAAAGTACATAATATATGTATCACTCACGAAACTGATTCATACATTATTTCTGAAGATACTGATGTAAACAATTAGTATTTTTGACTTTTATTTATTATGTATAAATACAACTACCGCTGATTTGGCTTTTCTATTCAACTATCATGCTAGATAAAAATTTACAATAAGTTGCACGTTTATGTGTGTCACTCAAGGGTCAAGCACATATTAAGCAACATATTCAACAAGGCTTATCAAGCATTATCATAAAATGTCAAGGTTGACGTTTTAATCAAATACAATCATTGTTGCTGGAATAGATACTAACAGTACTACAGTACGCACACTACGATATTGGGAGCTTACTTTTCTACTGCTATGACTTTAACTTTATAAATGTGTAAAAGTGCAAATGCCAAAACAGCGGTATAATACATAAGAAATATAGAAAGAGAATGCGTTCTTTAAGTCTGTAAAAAATACCTATGACACATTTTATAATCATACATTTTTAATAGTTATGCGAGTCTTATTATTACTGATTTGTAAAATTATGTACGCTATTTTGTTTCTAGTAATATATTCATCATACAGATCATAATCGTCGGTTAGTGAAAAATGCATAGAAATTAACTTAATAATTTTCTATATTTCCTTGATTGTTACAATGGTTGCTTCACCGTAGCACATTATTTACGCAAACTGTGTCGTGAAGGTGTTTCCTAGTTTATGAATAGCTACAGGGTCGCAAAATACACAAATGCGTTTATGTTAACATGGGTGCATGGACAAGGACTCCAACAGAAAATGGTAGAATTTGGATTAAGACTATATTAATAAAAACCACGATTTTTTAAAATCTTGCAAATTTTAAGTGTTCGAAATTGATCCGAACAGATTATTGCTGTTGCATTAAAAAAACTGAGACTCATCTCGATTTCGAAAAGGGTGGCCAACTTAATGGTTAATGATCTATAAATAAAAGATTGCGAGAAGTGTAAATATTATATTTGGGTTCAATAATAAATAGTGATGGTTCATGCTCGGACAAAATAAAATAAGATAAGGAACAAACAATACAGAAACAGCCAATGCCTTCTATGTTATATTCAGTGTTTTGGTGGAAACTGTCCAAAACGCCGAATGATGTTGATGACCAAAACGCCGACTCGTGTCCAAACGCCGACCACAAACCGAATCGGCGTTTTGGTCACTGGGCTACTATCGATGAGAAAAATTTAAACAAAATCGTTGAAGCCGATTTTGATTTATACATTTTTCAAAATTCACCTTATTTTTTTAAGTTCTTATTTATTCAATAATTTTTGTTTTGAACGGTAGGTACAGTTTTGGCACCACATTTTTAAAACACCGTGTACACCATGTTACATACAGGATGTATTAAAAATGGCGGGAGGCCATGGGGTGCGGTTCTCCTCTACCAATTACAAGCCCTTCAAACCGT
This sequence comes from Limonius californicus, assembly GCA_014611495.1. Lineage (NCBI taxonomy): Eukaryota > Metazoa > Arthropoda > Insecta > Coleoptera > Elateridae > Limonius > Limonius californicus. The sequence continues at coordinate 11,495 of JABXWE010022582.1, forward strand.
TGCCCCCAAAATCTCCAGACTTAACTTGTTCAGATTATTATTTGTGGGGCCATATGAAATATATGGTATACTAAACATCATCAGAGACTGTTGAAGGTCTTAGGAGATGCATTTTTGAGGCAGCAGAACTAATTCGGTATAACAATGATATGTTAGGTAGGGCAACCAGAACTCTCTTAAGAAGAGCTAGAATGTGTCTCGAGTGCAACGGTGGCCATTTTGAACAATCTTTATAGTGAATTTATACTAAAATAACAATAAATATTGGCTTTTCTGAAATTGTAATTGTTTAATAAATAATAATTTAACACTCTGTATTTTGAAAACGGTTTACTTTAGGGGGTAGCTTTATTAGAATTTTTAACTGCAGTTGGTCTAAAGATTATGTACACGAAATTAGTGACCTCCCGTCGTGTGTTACCCTGTATAATACCTATAGATAAAATAATAATAACTATATAATAAGTGGTATATAGCACGTAAACAGATGAATAAAATATTTCCTAAAAGTATAGTGGAAAACATATATACCGAAACTATTTATTGTCACACAAAAAGGAAACCACATCCTGCCATAAACGATTACTCTTCTCAATTTATGAATCAATTCTTCACAGAGGAAATCAGGAGTGTGAATACTCTGTAGGAGTCATTTGGTAACAATAACTACATATTTATCGTTAATATTTTTTTAAATACTCGGCTGACGTGTGAGAATGTCTTTTCAAATTTTTTTAACTTTTCAATATTTTTTAATGTAAACGGAGATCTACACATACATTCTTTACTATTCATTAAAACCTCCCACTTAAAAACTATTTAGATACTTATATCAAATAACTTTCCTTTTTCTTTGTTATAAAGTTATCCCATATTAACTTAAACCTGGTAATTTTCTAATCGTTACGGCACATTTAAACCACAAGCAACTTAAAATTATTATTATCTTTAGTATTTGATTATCTACATTCCTGTTTATTTACCAAAGTTGTTATAAGAGTTGGCACCTCACAACTTTTCCCAAATTTTAAGCAGGATGCGCGAAACAAAGAAAATACTTACATATTTCAGTAAAATAAGATTGGAAAACAGCTGCACTTCATTTTAAGAATTTGTAAATGTTAAAACGCTGTTGAGTATTCACATGTAATTCGCGCAGTTTGTATATTTACCAACACAAATGTATTATAAATAAACACTACCTTCAAAACGAGATGAAAGATCTGCTACAGTGTATTGCTCTGTCAACCTCAGACACAAACATTAGCACGTGATTAAACTTTGTGCCGTTTCCATACAGATAGCTGCACTTCTCTTCTAAAAAGGAAAAATATGCTGCAGCCACAACGTAGATGGTATGTGGTACCATCTGTAGGTGGGAAGCTATATTTCGATAAGTTTCATGATTTTAAATAGTAAATTATATAAGAAAACTGTGTTTTTCTAATCACTATAATACTGAATAATAAATACGACTTCTAAACTATAGAAAGCATCGATGTATCGATTCTGTACAAACTCAACTATTACATAAAGTATTTGATTTAAAAAATAAAAATACAAAGTGACCACTGGTTAAATATACATTTCATTACCTTCTTCTTCATGTAGTTAGAATTTCTTCTATTTATTCTGCGGATGGTGATATCCAGTTCTCCCTCCATGGATGTAGACGTCTTTTTGATTATCATGAATGTTCAGTTGTTTTCATATACCGAGAATTTCTGACAACTGAATAATTTAGATTATTACTATGACAATTTTCAGTGGCGTACATCACGCAAATCTAATTTAGTGTCCTGTCATCTGTCAAGCAAAAGTTAGTACATGATTTTTACAATTACTTTGCAAACTTTATAATTCGTAGAGGTACATTCAATTAATTTATAGTTAGTGAATGTAAGACTTCTCGCTCTTTTCTTAATTATGTTTTAGTGAAAATCATGTACATAAATATTATAGTTGCTCACTTAACCTTTCGCTTGACATATGACAGAACACTAAATTAGATTTCCGTGATGTACGCCTCTGAAAATTGTCGTAGTAATAACGTTTCTAAATTACCCTATTTAGTTGTCAGAAATTCTGGGTATGTGAAGACAACTGTATATTAACTCTATTTTAGGTTTCTACCATCAACAACGTGAAATGCTACTCTACTTTTACTTACAAATTTGTTTTTTAAATTGTATATACGGTGAGCCTCCTTAAACGACGAATCAGCTTGATATCTCAGTTATTTGCTTCATTACAGATTATAATAGGCAACTCAATCTATATACAATGTATGTACAAGCGCAATTAAAAATATCTACAGTTTTACTAACAAGATAAATAATTTTTACAATTGGCGCGTACTTTTAATTTTATGAAATTAAAACAGTTTATTGCTTAGCCAGTTGCTAACGTCATTTTGGGAAACTTTAAGAAGTCTTAAATAACATTTAAAAATGTTAATTTGTTCGACCAGTATTTGTTAATGTCACATTATAGTAAAATTGTAACAAAATAAAATGTACCTAATTAAAATTAAATAAGTCGAAATAATAACACACGTATCAGTTCTATTGGCAACAAATGATTTCATTTCCAACTTTTTACTGTATTTGAAAACAAAGTGTTTTCTGGTACGCAGTATTATGTAAGTTTCGCTCAAACGTAAACAAGATACATAAAGAGAACAAGCTATACCGTGATAAACATCTACATTATGAAGAAGAATAAGAAGTAGAAAAATAAGTATAAATGGTATTCTAATTCACAGTATTTTTAATTTCAGTTCGGTACAAAATTATACTAGTTTGAAAGTGATATCAATAGCTGACTCTTAAATGGCTAGCGGCATTTGTTAATGTACATAAAAATAGCCTTACAACGATATCAAACGCACATGTTTACTTCCAGAATAATCAAGAACAAGTCACTAAATATAAAATAATATTAACAAGATAGCCCCGGCAACAAACTTCCACAATAAATAAAAACTGATTATACATGCCTTTTAGGTGTTTATGACAGAAAAAAATTTCATAATCCTTAGAATCGTTTTCAAAAATATTATTTTATCTCTAAAAGTTTAAAGGGCTACAATTTTTATAGTGATTTCATTTTTAATATCTTGTTCACACTGTATTTCTAATGCATGAGGGATACGAAAGAAGGTTTTTCACCAAACTTATCTTCCGGAAAATATTTAGATAAAATTTCAATACCTCGCAATTTTTACAAATGGATCTTTCTCAAAATTTGTTGTGCCCCTGTAATTGTAATGCTTGACGGCTATTAAATAACTAAGTCAATTGAATCAACGGTTTTTCAATACATAAGCAGGCGTTAAACTCTAAATACAGGGTGTCCCATGACGTGAGGTCACTACTTCACTTACGTGTAGGAGAGGTGAAAAGAAGTCGAAACTAAAGAGTGGTCATTTTCTCTAAACCGACTATTAAAGAAGTTCTGGCCTGTTTTAGTTAAATATTTAAGCAACCGATACAAACTGTCTAGGTTACTATAGAAATTATATTATTTACTTGTATGTCAAACAGTAAAGCACCTTAAACTTGATTTATCTGCTTGCGCCTATTAACAATGTTGATAATGTTTACTTTTACAACGCGAGAGTACGTCGATATCCATTACATGTACGGCTTTTGTGATGGAAACTCAGTAGCAGCTGCTCGAGAATACGGGTTGAGATTTCCGAATGGGCGACTACCAGACCGACGACTGGCGTCATTGAAGATAACAACATAGTACATTCCTTATAAAAATAATGAATAAACAGATTTCCTCTAAGCGGTTTTTTGTCTGAATATACGTTAATGCTAATGTTAATAAGTTAGTTGTCACTGTAGAATTTAAATGTTCTACCTGACTCTGAAACGTAAAACAGATCCACTTTTTCATAACTATCTTTATTAACACCATAAAATGCTTAATTAGTCTATCAAACCAGCTGGTTTTATACTTTATTTTATTATCTTCTGGAAACGCCACATCAATAAAATAAATATTATTTTAAAGAAAGCTCAAACTACATCAATTTCATCTTTTTGTAGAATATATAAATAAAACCATTATAAATTTCGGCTACTAATGACGCTGTTAACACTGCTAGTGATCAATTATGTAGCATTTGATGAAACAAGTTGGTTTTTTCTAGGGCTGTCCCATGAATAATACCAGATATTTTATACATTTTTGTAGAATATGTAAATAAACTCATTATTAGCACTTAATAAGCACAAACAAAGGCAGAGAGATGCTACGCCCACGGACATCAATAAACAACGAGACCTGCTGGATCTACGTTATATAAAGGGGATAAACTTAAACCTTCTTACTGCAAATTCTAGTCTTGACCGATCTACCTATCACTCCCCTGCTCTAGTAACCCTGGGCACAAACATAATAATTAAGAAGGCTCCCTCACTTACTAACAAACGCACAAATTGGATTAACTTTCAATAGCTGATCAACGAATTATTACACTCGGACATATCGTTAAAAACTACTACGAACTTAGATGAAGCAGTACTACACTTCACTCGGGTAGTACAGGAAGCGGGTCGCTAAGCTTCCCCGGACTACATCCAACATGTCAGCCCAGTAAATTGTCCAATTGTTGTCAAACAAAAAATCGCAGAAAAGCGAAGACTACGAAGAATCTGGCAAATAACACGGTATCCAAACGACAAAAGACCACTAAATCACGCCGCTATTGAGCTCAAAAATCTTCTTTCTATGATCAGAAATCAAAATGTTCAAAACTACTTGAAACATCTCTCTCCACTGGAAGCAGATGATTACTCGCTCTGGAAAGCTACAAGATATCTAAAGCAACCAAAGCACCGATCCGTACTCCCAACACCACCTGGGCAAAAAGTGATCGCGAAAAGGCTGAAACATTTGCTGACCACCTAGTTAATGTCTTCAAACCATATCCGACAGAAATAGATAACGAAGATGACATCCGCAACATACTAGAAATGCCATACCAAATGAGCATGCCAATTAAAACATTTAGACTGCACCAAGTAGAAGACACTATTCTCAAATATGTAAACCCCCGCAAAGCCCCGGGCCACGATCTAATCACTGGAACAATTCGCAAAAACCTACCTCAAAAAGGCTTCCAATACATAAAATACTTATTCAATGCAATATTAACGCTTAGACACTTTCCAGAACAATGGAAAATTGTAGTAATTACTTTAATTCCAAAGCCCGGCAAACTATCTGATCAACCAGCATCATACAGACCAATCAGCTTATTACCGGTTCTGTCAAGTGTTCGAAAAAATGCTATTGACGAAGTTACATCCAATCCTCATGGGCAACCACCTCATCCCTGACCACCAATTTGGTTTCCGGAAAAACCATGCAGCAATTGAACAAATTCACCCAGTTGTGGACAAAATTACCTAAGATTTCGAAGACCGTAGGTACTGTGCCGCTGTATTCCTGGATATCACACAAGCCTTCAATAAGGTCTGGTTTGTAAAATCAAGATTTCCCTACCTCTAGACTACTTCGAACTTTTAAGATCATACTTATCTAACCGACACTTTCACACCAGGTATGGCAGCGAATTGTCACCTCTTTACCCCATAAACTCGGGTGTTCACCAGGGGAGCGTGTTAGGCCCACTCTCTTACCTGTTATTTACGACGGATCTCCTGACTGCAACAACGAGTATGACCGCTATTTTCGCCGATGATACGGCCATACTCACATCATACACCGACCCTAACTTAGCAGCCCAACTTCCGCAAGGCCACCTAGATAAAAAACAGCAATGGTGTAAAAAGTGGCACATTAAAATAAATGACAGTAAATCAGTCCAAGTAACATTCACTTGCCCACCCCTGATGCTCAACAACCAATAGAATCCGCAAGCTGAAAGCGTTAAGTATCTCGCAGTGGCGGCTTGTACTAAAGGGCACAAGGGCACGTGCCCACCCAACCACCAAGATCCAAGATAAACACAGAAAGAAATTCGCATGTAATTCAGTGCATTATTTTAATTTCATTATTTTAACGATGGTATCAAATTTTCCTTCCGCACCAAAGGCGCGGCTAACACGCTCAAAACTATATTCCGGGGAACGCTCTGATTTGTACCTATTTAGAGGATTATTCGGTTGCCTATCGGTTATCTTTGCTATATGCGATATACCAGGCGAATGGGGCACCGAGCACATTGTTGGAGAACCCACATATGGGCAAAACGCAAACAAATGGGCTTAAAACTACAGAAAATGTATTGGCTGATACGAGCTTCAGTCGCAACTATCGTTGGAGAGCAAGTTACTTCTTTATAAAACTATGATTAAACCGATATGGACATACGGAATCCAACTCTGGAGTACAGCCAAAATATTGAATATTGAAACCCTAAGGAGATTCCAATCCAAAATACTCAGAACCATCGTAAACGCACCGTGGTACGTCCCTAACGAATCTATCAGGCGCGATCTCGCAGTTCCTACAGTTAATGAAGGAATACAATGGTTTAGTGTACGATATCAAGACCAGATTAGCGGTCACCCAAACATCCTAGTGAAGTGCTTATTAGAAAGCGACGACGAAGTTCAACCTCGATTAAATCGGTTCAAACCTCTGGATCTCATAAACAAATTTGAATGATATTGCAGTGAAGTAACTTACTACTTTTAATTACACTGATTTTATGAATGTAGTTTAAGTTTAATATAGGTGAACCATTACTGGATGCTTAACCTTCATGCCTCCCATCTACTTACGATTATTAAATCCACTATTGAATGTCTGTTTGTGACAGATTGTAGTATAAATAAATAAAAAAAAAATTATTAGCAGTTCCACCAAGAAAATAAATACTATCTAATGGAAAACGATTTCTAGTGATAAAATGTGCATCATTTGACGAAAAAAGTTTGTTTTTTTTCTGGGAGTGTTCATGAATATTTTCTACGAAAGTCATTTGTTATAAAAACCACAATGTACATTATATTTATAGATAGTTTATATCTTTTTGTAGAATATGTAAATAAACCCACTATTAGCACTTCCACCACGAAAATGAATACGATCTAATGCAAAACGATTTTCTAACGAGAACATCTCATGCATACAACAGACACTTTGTTAAAAAACGTCAGCATACCCCATATTTATTGGTATTTAACCCTTAACTACAGACGTGCCGTTTCACTACCATACGCTCAGACGGGAGGTCTAACAGACCACTTTCTTTTTTGTAATACAGTTCCAGCAAATTATTAATTTTTGATATAATACTTATTAATTCTTTTTCCTAATGTCATTAGCAACACATTTTACTTAATAGGATAATTGGAATTAAAAACAAAGCGAATCTTATATAGTTTATTTCATAAAAGTACGAAATTAACAAAAGAAAGTCATGAGTCTCTATGGATATAATATAAACACTAAAAAACTAAATATTATTAAGTTTGCTTACAGGAATGTTTAATTCTAACCATAAATGAACCTAAAAAACCTACATGCTATAAAAATTAAGTAAACACTTACGAAAAAACAAGCCGCAAAGTTCTTGAATTACGAAGAGCAAGTTTTGCACGCTTTTCTGGTACAGTCTAAACAAACCGGCGTTTTGCATATATAACAGAAGTAGAAAGTTTTTTTTTTCTTTGCAGAAGGGTACAATGAACAAGTTTTTCTCTTTCTGAGTTTTCCAGTTTCCTGTTCTTCTTCATTTAGAAGAAATTCCTCCTTTATTTTTAACACTTGCCTTATGTTCATTCTTACCTCACGACCGATGTGGGAATTAATCACTCGTCTTTTCAACTCAGGAGTTATTAGTTCGAAAGCCAAATTTTTTACAAAAGTAGACCTGTTAATATTTGGATTATCTTTAAAACACTTATGTAAAATATACGAATTCACTGATGAAATGTCCAAAATTCTAAAGAAGATAGCCATTGGCCACCTCCTAGTTCGTCGAGCTGTGGTATATTTAGAACATTTTTCATCCAAAGCATCTACTCCTCCTTTATTACAGTTACTTATAATAATCAATTATTTTTGGTTTTTCTGTATCCTGATTTGTATAGGAGCTGTGGTGCTGAGAAGAAACTAATAGAACTGCTTTATTTTTTTTTGTCACATATGATAACAAAGTCATATTCTTAGTAAATCCATATGTAGCAGTGCCTACAATTCTAGATTGGACAGGAAGGAATTCTTTAGGTATCTCTTTTTTATTCTTTTTTAATGTTCCAACGTATGTCAGTTTTTTCGATTTTAGCAATTCGATGAGCTCCACCGATGAAAACCAGTTATCGGCAGTTATGTTTCTATTCAAGCCGAATATAGGTTTTGAAAGTCTGAGTACTGATTGCGTAGGTTTCGAATATTTCTGCCTTTCCTGATCAGACAAAGTTCGGCCATCGGAGTCTTTTCCACAATATATGTAGCTGTTATAAAAGTAGCCAGTTCTCGCATCAGATAAAACCATTATTTTTAGGCCATATTTGGCTGGTTTGTTCGGCATGTACACTTTGAACTTTGATCGCCCCCTAAAACTTACCAACATTTCGTCAATACATGCTCCTGTGCCCAAAGAGTTTACTTTTTGGCAATTGGACACAAATATATCAAATATTTCGGATATGAGTGCTAACGGATCATTGCTCCTCCGCTGAGGTCTATTCGAAGGGTCATCGAATCCCAGACAAACTAAAAGAACAGCAAATCTATTTACGTTTGTCACGCATCGAAATATGTCGCGACCTGAACCATCTGTTGCAAAAATGGATCTGAAGTTTTCAGTATTTGATTTGAAAATAGAAGTGTATAGCAAAAGTCCTATAAAACTTTTGAGTTCTGTTAGATCAGCATCACGAAGGTCGCTGTGACTCTGATTTTCATATTTACTTCTTTCTCTAGCAAGCCTTAAATTTGTCCACTTCAAAATAATTTGTAAAATATCTTCAGTAACTAAAGAATTCCATATGACTGCAGGATTTTGTTTTGTTTCTTGTCGAAAATTACCTACAACGCCAGGCAATTCTTGAACAATGTTATGTTTCAATGTCCGTGTATTTTTGCTGATTGCGGGTTGTTTTGACCATCTAAAACGGTTTTTACCGCGCCAGTAGTTACTTCTTACTTCATTCCCATCTGACTCCGAATCATTTTCATCAATTGACATAACTTCGTTGTCGCTGCTGTCTCTTTGTTTCCGATCATGTGCTGCACTATCTTCTATGTCTACCTCCTGTTCACTTTCTGTATCATGTTGGCTCTCTATTTCAGCAAGATCCGATTCATTATCACTGTTATCTACGTCAACTTCATCGAACCATTTGTGTAATGTTTCCTCATAATTGACATCCCCAAAACGAACAGCTTTCGAAGTACTACGTTGTGAATCCATTCGTCTAACATAATAAAAGCAGTCTCAGAATAGCGAGACTAAAAGTTGATAAATAATCCTACTTACCCAGACGCGAGGTCTCACAGACCGCACCTGTTATTAAAACGTGCACAGTTTAAACAACAATAAACAAAACGTGCTTATCGTTTGAATTTGAGATGCAGACTGATCAACCGAAAGGTAACTAGACGTATAAGCGCGTTGGAGGCGGGGAAGGGGGTAAACTGCATAACTCGACCCCCACTAGAGGCCTCACAGACCGCACGTCTGTAGTTAAGGGTTAACATTTTTTTGTTCAATGTATAATAAAATCTCCGCTACCAATTATGCTATTAAACACTTGTGATAAAATACAACAACCGTTTTGTACGAAAAATGTATTTGTAAAAAACCACACTGTACATTATATTTATAGATATTTTATATTTGTTTGTACAATATATAAATAAAATCATATACTGCCTATATAAGGCACTTACACTAATAAAATGAACACCATCTAATGAAAAACAATTTATAGGGCTAAAAACAATATTAAAATTTTTTTCTATAACAATAATATACACTATTATCTTCTAATAATTGGTAAAGGAGTTCGTCCCAAATTAACAACAGTATTACATATTTGCCCTAGACTAAGGAAAGTATAATACATATTTATCTTAAACAAAATCCAATATTGCACGACAATGATTTTCAATTTTTCTATTTTAGAAGTAGCGCTGTTAAACTTATCTTTGTAAACAGACCGTACACAACATTGTGACATAACACGGAACGCTCCCATTCTGGCACTTGTGCGTAATGTATACTCAATTCCTCGCATGAGGTCGTTAGTTTTTAATATCAACAGCATTTGTCTATTAACATTCTCCAAGATTCCAGATATCTGTGGTAAAACATTTGGTAACACTTTTTGCATGACTTCCTTTTCTCCATTTGTTTGTTTGCGCCTAAAAAATTGTTTCAAAATCGTAAATATTACCAATAAAACCAAAGCAAAACTAAAAAACTGTTGGCAAAATTATATACTTTTTAGTACATAAAAATAGATGACTTTCAGAAAATTAAAGCAGTGTGGCAAAAATGTAAATATGTATTCTTAAGTGCACAAGTGTACAAGAATATTGGGAACAACCACTGGTAACAACAGGAAAAAATGGATAAGGGATACAACTTGGGATATGATAAACGAAACAAAAGAATTAAAATTAAGAAAATTAGCAGCTAAGAGCAATAAAAAGAAAGCGGAAGAACAAAGAAATATGTGATGATCAGCAAAAATATTAAAAAAGCAACCAGAGCAGATAAATAAAGTATATAATACACATCTTAAAGCACAATAAGCTACAAATAAAAAATATTCCAAAGAACTATTTACGAACACAAGCAACTTATCTGAAAGAAAGAAGACAAACTGAATTGTAAAGAGTAAAGATGGAAGATGGTGCCGTACAAAGTAACAGTAAATAAAGATCGGGTTGGAACATTTTAAAGAAACTTTAAGTAAGGATCAGCAATATGCAATTGACTCTCTGGAAAACGTAAATCAAAGAGCAGAGCTTAATATTAGCACTGACCCACTCACAAAGAAAGAAACTGGAAGAGTTATTGTACAATTAAGACACAGTAAAGCTGCAGCGATTGATCAACTAACAGCAGAAAAATTTAAGATTGATATAAAAGTCACTACTAAAGCTATTGAAACAACTAATGAACAAGACTTTCCAAAAGACTGGAGGATTGGAGTGATCATACAGATACAAAAAAAAAACGCGATTTAACAAATTGTGACAATTAGGGGTTTAAGTTGGCATAATGTGCAAGATTTTTTATAAAACTATCCTTAACAAAATGCTAACGGTAATAAACAAAGAACTGCGAAAATATTATAGTGGTTTTAGTCAAGTAGATCATGCTTGGACCATATAATAAATGTTAGTCATAATGGAGCAAACCTTAGAATTTAATGCTCCACTATACTTAACGTTTGTAGATTTTTGCAAAGCTTTCCATTGCTTGAACAGGCAAAGTGTATAGATATTAATTAAAAACAGAGATGTACCTCAGAAAATTATTAACCTGATTAAAGAAGCCTATAAGGAGTATGAACGCAGAGTTGCGCATGAAGGGATACTATCACACGTTTTTCAAACCATAAATGGCTTAGGCAGGAGTGTTTCCTCTCGCCCTTGCTGTTTGTAATAGTGCTAGATGATGTCTTGAAGAAGCTTATGTGCAACGTACAGGCATACAATGAAATCCTTTTATAAGTCTAGAGGGCGACATAAACTTTGCCCATGGCATTTATACAGGGAATTTTTCTTTTTAGTATACATAGCCTATGTATACTTAAAAAAAAACGCGTCAATTTCGCCTATTGTGTAGGCAACCATTTATACAGACAACTCAAGCATGCTGTGACCACAGCAATCAAATTAATTCAATGCTAAAAAATAAAATTAATCTTTATTTAGAGTCAAACAATTGTTAGAAAATTTAAATTAGAGGGATGCGTAATAAATTCCCATAAAATAAAAACTGAAAGTAATCACGTTTTAACCGAAGAAATGAAATTAAGTATTTTATGCTACGTTGAATAATAATAATTAAAAAAAGTTTGCGATCGCCGGGAATTGAACTCGGATCAACTGCTTGGAAGGCAGGTATGCTGACCATTACCCCTTTCTGCCGCTTATGTATGTGTTTTGTATAAAAATATACATAGGCTATGTATACTTAAAAAAACGCGTCAATTTCGCCTATTGTGTATGCAACCAACTGTACCGACAACTAAAAATCAGAAACAAACGTCACTATAGTTGTGAATTATTTGAGTATGAAGGTTATGTTGATGCAGTGTTTATATTAAATAAGTATTTCACCTTGTA
>JABXWE010022583.1:0-21679 GCA_014611495.1 Limonius californicus
TAATGACTTGCTTATGCAACGTGGCCATGTTTGCATACGAGTTTTCTATTTCACTTACCAGCCGAACAACGCATTTAAAGTAATTCGAGAAGTTTTTATCATTCGAATGAATTAAGCGCATCTCGGAGATGCATGCATAGCCGAATATTTCTAATTATTTCATCCGAGATGCGCGCGTCACTACGAACGTATTCGACAAGTTTTCATCATTCGAATGACTTATTCGTATCTCAGAGATGCATGCATAAAGGAATATTTTTTGGAATTATTTCATCCGAGATGCGCCCGTCACTACGAACGTATTCGACAAGTTTTCATCATTCGAATGATTTATTCGTATCTCAGAAATGTATGCATAAAGGAATATTTCGAATTATTTCATTCGAGATGCGCGCGTCACTACGAACGTATTCGACAAGTTTTCATCATTCGAATGAATTATTCGTATCTCAGAGATGCATGCATAAAGAAATATTTCGAATTATTTCATTCGAGATGCGCGCGTCACTACGAACGTATTCGACAAGTTTTCATCATTCGAATGAATTATTCGTATCTCAGAGATGCATGCATAAAGAAATATTTCGAATTATTTTATTCGAGATGCGCGCGTCACTACGAACGTATTGCAGAAGTTTTCATCATTCGAATGAATTACTCGCATCTCGCAGATTCATGCATAACCGAATATTTCGAATTATTTCATTCAAGATGCGCGCTTCACTACTAACGTTCTTTTTATCATTCAAATGAATTCTTCGCTTCTCAAGATATCTCGAGTTATATACATAATCGAATATTTCGCATGATTTCATTCGAGATATGCCCTCATCTGGACGCGCCCCTTAGTTTGAGAAGCCCCGTTTTAGACAAAAAATTACAAAGAAGCTGTACTTTGATAAGTAATAAGTAATAATTAATATATACAGTATGATCATTTTATCTTGTAACAAGTAGGTAGGCTACACCTTTTACATGTGCATGAAATGCACAGTTAACTTTTCTTTTTAGCTATAAAAAATATTATTTTACATTAAGAGTCCTTTGGACAGTCAAATGTCAACTACTGGTTTGTTAAACCATAACAACCCCCTGCACAAAGTTATTGATTTGTATAGATTCTTGTCGTAATAACAATCAGTTTCAATGTATTCTAATAGCGAGAAAACGGATATAATGTTGAGTTTGAAAGAATATATAGGGGCGGCTGACTTAGCAATACGACGATATGCACAAAAATACCCGGATAGACCCCTTCCATCACATAATGTCTTTCTGCGTTTGGAAAGAAATTTACGGCAATATGGACAGTTTTCCGAGTTAAAGATAAGACAACGACTATAAGCTAAGTAGCAGTTGCAAAAACTGTAGGCTTCAGCCAAAGTTCAATATTTACCATTTTAGAAACAAACATTCTTACCATATCGTACTAGACCAACACGTTTCTGAAAATGATTACCCACGTCTAGTGAAATTCTGCCAATTTTTAAGAAACACAAATATTAATGATCCACAGTTTCTAAGAAATATTCTATCTTCTGACGAAGCTATGTTTAGTAACAATGGGTGTGTAAATCTATTCACAAGATAACCCACATTGAGTTCGGCTAGAACACTTTCAAACAATTTCTACTGTAAATGTGTGGTGTACTATCATTGACAACTTTATCGTTGGTCCCCACTTCTTCGAGAGCAGTTTAAATGGGGAAATGTATTCACCTTATAAGAAATAAATATTGTAAATGTACCTATTGCAAAACTGAATCTGATCTATTAGGAAATATTTGTTCCATTACAGTTTCTTAGGAAACATTGGATGTACTAATTAGTACATCCAATGTAACTACTTTGATTTTTATTTATTTAAACAACGTAAAGTTTACTAAGATACCTATAGATTGTGTATAGCCTACCTATCTGTTAGAAGTTAACGTAATCACACTGTGTATATATATACATATACATATACATATATATATATATATTGACATGATATTTTGGTGAGCCTTGTATTTTCCTTCTCTACGTTATCTTTGTGTTAACTTTAGCTGCTTTTCTGTACAAAGTTTGGCACATCGAAGTATGTGATCAGGGATGTTCATTCGTTTTTAAAAAGACGTTGGCGTAGATCGAATGAGATCGTTGAAATGTTTCGATTGGCCGTACATGAGGGTTGTCGGGGGGATGAATAAATAATTTTAGTGTGTAAAATAAAATGTAAAAAGCTGCGGACGTGAAATTATTCACAGGAATCCGAGCTTAATATAAATTTAAAATTAAGTAATAAAAGTGTAACGATTGGAATGCAATGTGTTTAGGTTTATTGTAACTGTACAAAAATATTAAAAGTGGAGTTTAAATGAACTGGTAATCTTTTATTTAGGATGCAATCAGAGTTGAAGACAGCGAACTACGAAGGTGTGGTAATATAATAAATGAGCGACCCAGCAATTGAGATAAACCCTTATGAGAGCTAGCAGGATGCAAGGTGAAGTAATTACAAGTAACAGAAGTTAAGGTTGAGTTAGAAAAGAGAAAAGTACGCTGCTGCCCGTACACGACAATATATATATATATATATATATATATTGTTATAAATTATTAATAAGAAGAAGATAATAGTTCAGTTAAATTTAAAGGTTAAATAGAAATTGAATTATCTTGCATTCTGCAATCATATTTTTATTAATGTATTTTTTTTATAAATTGTGGTAAGTTTGGCGCCAGGGACAATCTTTAGAAACTTGTCGCAAATATTTAATATCAAACAATATACCACGGTGTAACTGTCGAATATGACTACTCGGTCTCAGAAGTCGGTTCTATTACACCTTACTATTATATGAGAAAATGAAACTATTTCCCAGTACGCAGCTGACTTCAGGCGGAATCTAAAAACACGTCAATCGCCTGCCGTTCTTTAACTTAAAATGCCTGTAATGCTCTATGTAAAATTCGGAGAGGTTTAAATATTATTTTCTGGTGTATTTCGTCAGTTCTCAGGTACACTCGTGCTACCTGTTAGGTAGTATAATTGGTTTACCTTTTATAAAGCAATCACTACATCCAAATGTAATTATCTTCCTAGCATCGTAGACCTTAAAAGTAGCTTCCCCTTTGCGCTGCAATCCAAATTCCGCTGCGTAGTCAGACCAAATCTTCGAATTCCAAATAGGATCCAATTACTTCACTATTAACTTAGTAAGTTATGCTAACTTATTTTTAGGAGCATTTCAAAAATGCGTGTATTCACACCAAATACAAAAGACGCTCTTTTTTCATTGTTTTATCAACAACTCTCATAGCAACCGACAAAATCTACATGACAACGATGCCAAAAATACACAAAATTACAATAAGGGCACTTGGATCTAATTACAATATTAAAACTCAAATTTTGACAGCTAAATTTAATTTATAAAAATGTTCATATATCAACGGCGTCACTGTCCATTCAAGCTCTGATTTTATAAATGCATTGCACATTTTCGAAATCAGCCTCCAATACGCATTCCGCGCTCTACGGCTGTCTAAAACACATTTTCACTAACTGTTCCGATAAATGCAGCACACTTCCATGTGAATTAAAAAAAAATTAGCGCGAAGCCTATATCAAAGCTTAAGGCATGTTATTGTATCTTTCTATACTAATTTCTATAAATATAGAAACTTTTACTTTAGAATTTTTAATGATAATTCTTTTTGTCATAGGTTTTTTTCAAAATACGAACTTGGCAGTGTTTCAGACCAAGCAAAAGTTAGGTACCTGCGTCTTGGTCTGCCCTATATTACTGACCACAATGAAACCGAATTGCAAGACATCATACAAATGAACGAGTATCCTTTATAAAATGAAATTAACCGAGCTAACGAATCAAAAAATCATCACAATATATGTATATGAATTTACTAATTTAAAAATAATTATTAGTTTGAAGGCATTTAACATAATTGCTAAATCATGCAACCGAATTTATAAATTCTCATAAGTTATTAGTTGGATTGCAATAACTTCCTTACTTGACGTTGACGTTTATAACACGAACTGTCAAAAAACAAAAATAAACTACTCTTTAAATGTAAGTTTAGGAATTATGATGTTTTCTACGCCAAATTAACACTAGTCTGAGAACTAACCGTAACTCAGTAAATTCAGGAAATAATAATTAGATTTAGTAGTTCAGCTAGGTTGAAATCATTTCAAGAAAGTTAAAGCGAGTTTTCTTTTTTGGGCACGTCTAGCAGCTTGTCAGTTCTAGAAGTGTTACTTTACATTTCCACAGCCTTCTCTTCGAATAATTTCGCTGAAAGGCTGAAAAGATAAAATTTCATAGAAACGTATAATTACGAGTCTACAAATTTGCACACAGGCACGTACATTGAAATTGTGATTTATAATTAAATGAAAATGCCGGTCTATTTGGAGATAGTCTCGAGCACATATCGCAATTTTTGTTCCGCTCCTTGCATTAGCCTAGAACTGCTGAAAAATGAGCAATTTAATCTTTATAGCGGTTTTAAGATTTTAATGCTTCGTGGCTTCGTGCTGCTCGGATTCGCTAAACGCACTACGAAATTCCCGAAGTTCTCAACGGGATAATTTCGGATATGAATTTTATTCCGTTTTTAAAGGTAGAGCTTCAATTCCCCGTCTACTTAAGAGCAATAATACATTTAAGTAACTTTCAGCTACACGCTGTCTGGCTTCGATTTCATGAGAATCTCGATGTGTTTCCCAACACGGACAATTTTTGCTGTCTTAAATCGCTCCCTGTGTAAAGATTTAGTTACACAAGCAGGGAGCCGTACGTGATTTCGAGCGTGACTCGAGGACTATAAAAGATAACACCTAACACTCCATATGCAGCCAGCGCGGAGGCCAAATTACACTAAAAATTTAAAACTCATTTCCACTTTGCAAGTTTTGACACCCTATAATGTACGGCAGATGCCTCTGTAACGTATTAGGCAAATGGCCGGTGCTTGTTAGAACTTTAACAGCAAAGTTACATTGCCTGATTCCGTGTTCCATTAAACCGTTAACCACAAAAATGTTCGGAAAACCGCCTTGATTTATCTGTAAAATATTTCACTTGCACCTTTCTATACTTTAAATAATAATCTCTGCATATCTATTTCTATAATAAATCTTTACTTCTTCCAGCATTTGTGTATATGGGAACAGTACAATTTTCACTTAAATTAAAAGAAATGGCGGTTTATTCTCACTCGAATTTTCGGCAAAGCTATATCACTATAAGGAAACAATAAACACAATAAACATGTACATTATAAGTTAGAGGCTATGTATATTTACAAATTGTATGACTCCCATCTCCCCGTAGTTCACATACTATTGTTAAATCTATTATAATGGTGAAAATAATTTACAACACTGATTTTTAATATTAAAGTGAAAAGCCCCGGTCGCAGCGGCCTTATTGTCGTGGTAGAATTAGTAGCAGGAAGAAATGGAATAGTTGTAAATCGAATGAGTCCATTAGAGGGGGTAAGTGAACAAGAAGATAACGAAAGACTATATCCAACTATATTACGACACAAACGTCTATTATACATAAGCGTCCTATGCTCCACAGGAGCATTTAATACCATACTACTAACCTGAAAATGTGACACTACAACAATATTAACTAATGAGGATACGGGTTGTTAGTTCATGGAAAAGTTACCCGACACAAATACTAAACAATAATAAATATCAGCAAATATTAAAAATTGGGGTAAATCCACTGAGTTTCTTATTCAGGAAAGTCGCATTAAAACTATCATTTTATATGCTTTATGCCATACAACTTATTATCAACTACCTTAACTTTGTATCGTATTCCATACAATGCGGTATCCCTCATGCGCATACCTTGTAGAATACACTTAGAACGTACTAAAGTGCAAAAAAATCCAACTATCATGGGCAGCCTTCGCAAAATCAGCTTAATCCTCAAGAACAAAAATACACCTATGAATTTAAAACGCAAGATATATGATAGCCGCATATTGCCAGTGACTACATACGGACTGCAGACAATGACCCTGACAAGAAAAACCGCAGTAAAACTTAGAATAACTCCAAAAACAATGGAGCGGACCATGCTGAGAATTACTCAGGGAGATAGGATTCAAAATCACTATATTCGCAACAAAACGAGAGTGACAGACGTTGTACATCATGTGGCCAGACTCAAATGGCAATGGACCAGACACGTGGCGCGGGAAAACAGAAAAATGGACACAAAGAATAACAAATTGGAGGCCGCGAGAAACTAAAAGAGGAATAGGAAGACCGCAGAAGAGCTGGATCGACGATGTGAAGAATATAGGTGGAGAAGAATGGATGACAACCGCCAGAGATAGAGATACATGGAAACAATAGGAAGAGGCCTATGTGCCGCAATGGACGAACACGGAATGAGGAAGAGAAAGTGCAAATGTTATAGTAGCTATTCTACTGAGCAAAATTCCTTTAAAATCGCCCATATGGTTTTAAATACTAATTTACAATAGGTAACGAACAATTAATTGATACTACAGCGGAACCTTTTTATTATATCTATTATAAAATTAGGAACAATATTAAGTAGAAGGGAGAATTATTGACACAATAGATTACAAACAATTGATATGGTATAGTCATCTACAAAGGATGGGAGAAAATTGTGTTCCATGAAAAGTATGGAAATATGACGTACGAACGAAATAGAAGAGTTGGTCCACTAAAACCAAAATAAAAATGAAGCAGATTTATACGAATATGACTAGGAAGACAGCGATAGGTAGAAAACAGTAACCGAGAAACGATGTAGAAGGCGTAGATTAGAAGTTTTACACCCTTCATATTACTATGTTATATTACACTCTCCCTAAATCTACAGAACACTTAAAACACTTCGCCAATTAAGTATCCGTTTCCGCTGATAAAAGTTGAATTAAGGTACTTGAGCACTGCACTTTCCCAGGGTGTTTGTGATGTCTTAGTTGTAGTTGGGGCATAGGGTTTTTCAAGAATGGAGTATGTTAAGAGTTGTGCATAGTAAGAAACGTACTGAGCCGTAATAAGCTGGGTGGGGATGAATAAAAAAGGTAGTATATGTGATACCTTTCCAAAAGCTTACTATCTGGATATATTTGTAATACTATTTTTCATATTCTCAAAAACTGGCACCTTGGAATATCTAATTTAATTTTATTGGTAACTTCAGGGCATTTAAAGACGCCAATTTTACAATTGTATATGCACAGCAAAGGACTAATTTCTAGGGGCTATTAAATTACAGTTTACGGCAATTGGATTGCCGGTTTGCAAATAAACTTAACTCCGTTAGAAACTCGTAGGAGGCCCACTAGTTGCGTTAACTAACGGAAAAAAATGTTATGGAGGCACCTTTTGGGTTTTATAAAAGTTGAACCATATATTTTCATTTAAAGCTTTACTTGCCTATGCGGTGTTATCTAGCTACTACAGTTACTGTTTACTCTAAAAAATGAAATATTTATTTCTGAGGCGTAATGTAAACATTCGCAGGAATCACGATCTTGGCAAAAATTTCTTAATCGTTCGGATTTGGTGAAACTAAGTGTTTGAATAGCTTGGACATGAAGATTTCTATACAATGTATTGTATGTTTAATTAATAGAACAACACAACCTGCCCAAGCTGTCTAGCTATCATTCAGTTGGAGTTTTTCTTTCATATCTAGGAAAATAACAATATTTAGTCTAAATAGGAAAATTAGAATTAGTGCACACATACGATTTTCTTTATATACATATTTTTCTTTCTGGAAGGCAGGTATTTCAAAAGTTAGGTTACGAGTAACGAGGCCTAATAAAATGTTTCAAATTTTAATTGATATTAATTGTTTAGATACTTGAGAGGGAGGAAAAATCAGCGGAGCGTCCGCAAACCCCCCAAAAAATGACTATCGAAGTTTTCGCATAAATGTGTTTAATTGTTTATAAATTTTATTTTAGATTATAATGGCTAATAGTTTGTATTTAATATGTATTTTCAAAATATGCTCTATTGCAGAGAAAACTATGCAGTATGCAATTGCTTAAATCTATGGCACTCCAACATAGTGATTACTAGACATTTTAAGCACCGTGGGTACTTCCATTAATCAAATATCTTGGAAGAACGTATTTTTTTAAATTGCACACTTACATCAACAATCAGAACAGTGTAAGTACGTAATATACAATACATATAGCTTCTATGAGCTGATGTGATGATAACGGATGTGAGGGGATTGGCCCGATGGCGTTACCCAATAATCTTCAAGGGTCAGGTCACATGGCCATTTCTTCTTGAGGCGCCTAAAGGCTGGCACTGCCAGTACGGTTTCAATACAAGGGGTTGGAACCCGTCCAAGCGTTGTTGCTGTATAGCTGCTCTTCGATGGATTTCTTCTAATATGAACGGGACTTTTAGGTCAGTGTGGAGGGTAAGCTTATTCACATGGCGTCTGCCATTTGTCGTAAGATTTTGGACTGAATCCTTTATATTATGTTTAGATTTGACATAATCGAACAGCCTCACAATTCGAGACCGTATGTCCAAACAGGCTTGATAATAATTTTATAAATTCAGATTTTATTTTCTAGGGACAGTGTAGATTTTCTGCCTATCAACCAATACAACTTTTTTATCTTGATGTCCATTCCCTTTATTTTCTTTGTTATGTGTAGTCTCCACGTCAATCTGCTGTCCAGATGCATTCCAAGATAACGTGCTTCTTGGACATGAGGAATTACGACATTATTGTTGAAAATTGGTTGATGCTGCTCTCTTCTGAGCGTAAACGTAACATGGGACGATTTGCTTACATTTACTTTTATCCTCCATAGGCGCAGCCAGTCTTGTAGAAGGTTTAGGTGATTTTGTAATTGTTGTGTGGCAATTCCTATTTCTTTATTGGTTGTCAGCATTGCTGTATCGTCCGCAAACGTCAAATTTGTAGTATATGGAGTTACAGGTAGATCTGTTGTGTATATTACATATAGTATGGGACCCAATACGCTACCCTATGGAACCCCCGATGCTATAGGATGCATTCCTGACAGTTCCACACCATATTTGACTTGATAGAATCGATTCGATAATATACTATGAAATAGCATAGCGATAATAAGCTTTGATAACGAAAAATAATTGTAGCAAATGTTAAACTGTATGGCTTTACGTTTTATTTTTTACAGCAAACCTTTTCGAAAATTTTCTTGGCCATACTGTATTATGGAAAAAAGGAAAAGTAACAATTTATCGTTATCTTTTAAATTAATATATCCAAGCTTATAAAAGAAATTTTTTTTTAATAATGGATAAATTGAAAATCATTTTCGCAGGTTAAGCGAGATGGACGTATTTCTCGTAAAACTTTAATAGCCAGTGGACGTTGCCGACCCTGTCAAGTTCTGAGTCTGACAAATCATTTATATGATTGTTCCGCAACATGTGTGGTCATTTTTCTCGAAAACATCAGCCGTCATGTCGTGGAGCCAATCCTATAAAATCTTATGGCTTACTTATAAATATGCCTTTATTTCCCAGCTTCTTCATTCGTCCGATAAATTTGAACGTTTATTTTCCTGTGTAAATCATAACAGCGTATTACTTTATCACTCCCTTTTGAGCTCCCCAGTGGCTTCATTTCAAACTTTGTGTCTCCTAAAGAATTTAAGAGATCTCTTTGTGAATCCTGAGCTTTTTTCACTGAACCGGTTCCGCTTTTGACCTACGGATTCTGTCAATCACTTAGATTTTCTTTAACGCCGGTGGGAAAAAGATCAGTTTTGTTATGAAATTCGTCCGATTAAGACGTTTTAAGGCTAACTGTAGCTTCCGATTTATTACAGTCTTGTCACGTCCTAATGTGTTCGAGAAGCATTTGTTATGTACGTCTAAATTGGCGGAAATTGGTTGATGCGAGCTTCTACTGGCGAACTCAGATGTGGGAAACGGATTTTGCATGCAAGAACCATTTCAGTATCTTTAAAGAAGTTAACGCCATCGAGAGCTTTCCTATAGTTTTATCTGAACTTGTTGTAGATCACTTAGCGTCAATGTTTGTTCTTAAGCAGATTTAGATTTTATAGAAGTGCCTACGAGATTCACTGAAACGAAAGTAAAGTGAAACATTGGCTACAAATGATATTTTAATTTTGTTAGGCAAAAACCGTTTAAACCGCCATTGAGATAATTAATTTTATATATCCCAGTTGCTCCTGTAAAACATAAACATTTGAAAATGTTAAACGCTTTTTTATAGTCCGCGTTTAAAAAGCAAAAAATTCTGCTAATTAGACGGTAAACTTTCACCATCCGAAATGTTATTCGTTTAATTAAAAATAATGTATGGAAAATATGATTTCTGATTTAATATACAAATTGGTAGCTTAGCGTTTTGGCAGAGGCAGTATGAAATATTGTGTACACATAATAAATAACAATAATAGTTCGTATTAAAACAGCAATTGCTCCAAAAAATATTACTTTATCTCTTTTCTAATAGTATCTAATCAGCATGATGATTGATTGAGTCGAAGCAAACGAAGTCTCACTGGGAAAGTTAATCATATCCTAACACAAGCATCAAGTTGTAAAACGCTTTATGTCAATATTAACTTACAACAAGGATGTACTCTTGGGCCAATGCTACGTTTTGTATTAATTAATGACCGTATTATGCGAAGAAAACATTTTCTATGTTCATCTAGGGATGCTAGTACCTTGTCCCAGGTACATTTGAAACTAGATATTGCTTCGGCTGCGCTTATTGGTATGAATTGTTCAAAAAGTGAGTACCGTATACCAAGTCAAAATTTCCTGAGCAAATTCGTTTCTTTATAGTTCTTGTCTATGTATAAACGATTTGTGACTTAAACGAGTAGAAACCTTTTACATTTCCAAATACTTTGTTTTAAATATATAAATTTTCTGAATTCGTTCATAAATGACATGTTGCACGGGCAACTACCCCCCACACACATAAAATAAGCAAATCTGGATGCTGCCCTGAATACATTAGACAAAAAATTAATGAAAAAAGGAAGCTGAGGATGCGCTGGCAAACCACACGAGCCCTATCGACAAAACAAACCTCAGCCAAGCTACGAGACAAGTAAAGCAACTGCTCAATGAACAAAAAAACGAAGATATCAAAAACTTCTCGGAGAAAGTCTCCGCGACTGAAGCTTCCAACTATTCCTTGTGGAAAGTAACTAAAAAAATTAAAAATCCCTATAGAACAAACTCATCTATCAGAAGAACTAACGGAAATTTGGCCAGAAATGATCAAGACAAAGCGAATACATATGCTAAACATCTTAGCAATGTATTCCAATCCCACCCAAGGGAAATATCGCCAGAAGAGAAAGCTCCTATCCGGTAACTAATAGATGCGCCACATCAAAAAGATACTCCTATTATTAACTTCAAAATATCTGAAGTAATAGATGTTATAAATACCAACCTCAATGGTAAAGCCCCAGACCACGAGGAAATAACAGGCAAAATCCTAAAAGAGCTCTCACAAGAAGACTACAGAATGCTTACCTATATATTCAATGCGTTAATAAGAACTGGACACTTCGCATCCCATGGAAGGTTGCGCAGATTATAATGCTCCAGAAAACTGGCAAAGACCCATTTGAGGTAACATTTTATCATCCCATCAGCCTCCTACCAATAATAGCTGAAGTGTTTCAGAAACTTTTCTTTAAAAAACTAAAACCTATCATTGAAGAAAGAAGCCTGATATCCAGCTTTCAATTCAGATTTGCCAACAACATGCGACAATTGGACACCAGGACCCCAATATAGCATCCCGATCTCTACAGAACCATCTCAACGAGATCGAATGCTGATTAGAAAGATGGCGCATCAAAGCGAACAGTACGATCTCTACACACATTATCTTCAGTCTTCGCAGAGAGATTTGCTAAACAGTGTACCTGTGTAACATTCCACTTCCAGATGATGATGGGGTGAAATATCTTGGCATCCACTTGGACAAACGATTTAACTGGTCAAAACACATGGAATAAACGACTCCAGCTAGGCCTCAACTAGCGCAAGATGTATTGATTGATGGGTCGCAACCCTCATTTGACACTGGACAACAAACTTGTCCTTTACAAGACGATACTAAAACCCACTTGGACATACGGCATCCAACTCTGGGGCTTTACTAGTATACAAGCATCTTGAAACTGGAATGTTTTCAATCCAAAACATTACGGGTGATCTGTATTGCACCACGGTATGTACCCAACCATGTGATCTACCGGGAATTTAAATCACAATTGTCAAAGAAGATGGCCATTCTGAGTGCAAGGTACCAGGACTGCCTAAGGGACTACTAGAACACCTTGGCAAGGACCTACTCATCGCTCGCAGAGTGAAGACCCTCTAGGTCTTTCACAAAGGACTTGAGTATTAGTATTAAGTAATCTAAATAAATTCCATGCAGTCATACATCTCTCTTAATGTGAAATACAATTAAGGAGCTTGCCAATTGGCAAGTCCCTACTATATCAATTATTCACTGCCAGCACTGTTACTTATTAACTATTTATACAGATGGTAATCAGATCATGGATGTTAATATAATCTTTCTTATATGGAGTTAATGATTTTTCTTTTCTCTTGCTAGACTTTTAGGTGTAGATGAGAAGCTTGAGGTATCGGAATTATACCAATAGGACTGATAAATTTCGATCACCCAGCTATTTCCGATGAAATCATTGGTGGTTTTGCTGACTTTAAAGATGTAGGAGGTCCGGGCCCACTGTGGTTTTCAACAGTCGCAGAAATTAATTCATCGTGCACTTGAGAAACTTTAGGTTCTGGTTCATCGTGATTGTTAGTAGTCGGAACCCTGTCTGCAGACAGGCTCCATAGGAAGGCTTCCTCTCATCTAGAGGATACATTCCAGTTTGTTAAAACCCACTTATGGCATTCTTAAAAGCAGAAACCCTAAGGTACGCATTCCCAAACAAACTACCCATCATTACCTGGTTAATTGTATAGGGCCTGCCTGGATTTTAACTCATCCATCTTTCACGTTCTTGGGTATAAAATGTTGACAGTGGTAATATAAAGTCCAAAGGTTGCAGAGGATGAGACGTATGCAGGGGAATGCAAATATGGTGAACATTAAGAATCAGTAAAAGGGACTCATTTACAGAAGGTTAAGAATATTTTAGGAAGCGGTTAAACCACAATGGGCAAAATATTTCTGATTGCATCCATCCTGAAGATACATTACTACATTTCTGCAAACCGGAATATTATTCCACTATGCCCCAAAGATATAAATTATGTACCATGCATATTGTGTGTGACTTTGGAAACGCGAGTAAATGCCTTATGACCAGTATGATACGATATCCGCAGTATCATACCTACAGTTCTGTATCCGTTTTTTTACGTGCACCATACATGTCATGTGTCAAAAATTGTGTGATAGATAGAAGATATTATAAGTACGGCACACAGATGATTGCACTAATATGGAAAATATGTCTTTCATTTCACTTTGCCTCTTATTCCGCTATGTCTCACTTTCCCCTAATATATTAAATTAACTTCCAACAATAAGTCGCTGGAGATATATTGCTTATTGGAAACATAAATTGGCAAATTTTGTAATATTAAGTCTATCGTCAACAATGTAGTCTCGCTGCTGGACACCGACCTCTTTTCTGGCAAGTGGTTCTCCTAAGAGCTAAAGGAGAAACTAGGTACATTCCTGTAAATCATCTACATGTGTTTTAGATTAAAGTTGATGCCAAGGACCATGTTACCCATAAGCTATTTGTAAATTCTTTTAAAATAAAGTACTATACAATTTAAAACTATACAACTTAACAATATGTTTCTAAGTTTATAACCGTATGGATGTATACGCACCGAATTAACAAATATTGTAATTTCTAACGCATTATATACTCGGTACGATATATCAAAACAAACCTTAACCACACTAGGTTTATTGTGATAGAAAGCAAAAAATCTTTTCTGTATAAGATTATTCGAAATACATGGAAAGGTCCAGTAAAAGTTCTCCGTTTGTTTTTGCAGCATATATTACACAATTTAAATACTGCATCTAGTTATCAGACTTGAATCTTCTATTTCATCCATTTTAGTTTCATTTGGAAAGTTTTGATGTTTCAGTGTATATTTTCAATGAAAGAATTATCATACGATCTGAATAACTGAATCTAGTTATTGTTTTAATTATTTTCACATTGTAGATCGTTATATTTTATATTCGCATTCACGAGATGCTAAAAGGGAAGATATCATGTATAATTTGAAGCTTCTTAATACACGTACAAAAATAAGATTCTCGTAAATCTCAAATTTTTCATACATTTTATTTGCCAGCCGTTTCGATATAATATTTTATTACACCTTCGTCAATATTGAAAAAAAAATGGCAAATAGCCTAAAACGTACAGCAGCAATAAAGTGCGCACTCTAAATATAACATCGATATGTTGTTCTTTTTTCGAAAGCTGAACCGTTTTTCGAAGGTAAAAAGGTTATTGCAGAATACTCAATCTTAGCTCAGAAGAATCATAAGAAGAGCAACATTCCGAAAGGCAACATCAATAGAGCAGAAGGTGGTGCCGTCTTAGCCTCCATTTTTTAAAGATTTCCTATATTGTATGTTAGAAGAATGATTGGTGGAGATAAAACTGTCGACTTTTTAAAGCGATGCTTTCAGTGTTTCGGCATTTTAGCCTAATATTTCATCATTTCCTATATTTGGAGAGTTCTGTATATTTCAGGATTCTGTGGACGAAGTAGAGAGGTAGTGATGCTTCAGGCGTGTTATTGGATCCGTGTTTACAGGGACCGTGACGTGCGTGACGGCCGTCAGCCCATTGCAATTAGGCTGTCTGACAAATTAGTGCTCTCTGCCAAAGTTTCTCGGATTCTCTTTCTTCCAGATACTTACATATCGGCCTAGAGCTGTTGTCGGATTTAATTACACCTTCCAAATATGTGAGATTACTGTTTCATTATTGGACATGATAGGGCGCAAAATTAAATTTCCTCGTTTCCTATATTTTTCTGTTACGTTTGCGCAATCTTTTACTATACGAGTGTGTACGAGCTTACGACGAGATTTCCTGAAATATTATTTTTGTTTCCCTTTTTTCTGTGGGCGCTCGTAAAGTTCGCAATTGCATTAAAATAAAGCGGCGCCCAGAAACGGACCAGTCTTTACAATTATTGCAATTACAGAGCGTTTTACATGTCCTTTGAACAAAGGATGAAAGCTACTGCTGCTTTTGCGGATAATTATAATTGTTTTATCGCGGAAACGTGTTTTGAAACACAATACCGCGTTCTATATTAAAATTCTAACTTTTAAATTCGTATGTAATTTTAACCCGGTCTATTTTATGGCGGCCGCCGTATCTGATGAACTTTCAGCGTAAAGTAAAATTTTAATTCGAATGACTAATTATCCTGGCGGTCCTTTAGTCGTTTAATTAAAATCCTGGCCTCTATCAGGGCCAAGTCGCGGCTCGTGCGACCAGCGCTTGTGTTTGCGTTGCGGTCTGTCCCATAGATTACATCGGAATTAGGTTAGATTCTGTTTAGCCAAGTAATCTAATAATGCAGATTATATTCTCCAGTTTATTTGGGTCGATCCTTTTTATTTTCCAGTTAACTTTATGGGAGATGAGGGTATTAGGTGAATATCGAACTAATTAATTCGTCCAGGGTTTAGGTGTGCGCACTGATCTTGCCCAACTTCTCTGTGCAGTGAAACTGTATAAGCTTCCCACTCTTCACTAACTCAAAATCCTGCGAGAAGTAGCTTCCTCTTGCTCGATTTACTTTAAGATTAAACTTGGGCGGATTTGCAAATCTCCGTATACTTTAAATTGTTCGTTTTAACTCTCTTGCCTAACTACTATCCCAATACCTTTTTTACTTCCCCTTTTTAATTCGGAAGGAGCGGAGTTAAACGAAAACACGTAGATGGGTCTCCATCATGTTCAGAAATACTAAAGTATCTATGCAAAAATATAAAAATGGTAGGAAATAGCAGCACGAAATAATTCTTTTACAAAAATTATTCTAACAGAACTATGTCTTAAGAAATTCAATTTTAGATGTTACATATGCACAATCCGTTAAATCGATTTTTGTTTGTAATGGAATATATTTTTTGTATTACTCTAAATGTGTTATATTGATATGACCTATTATTTTTAATATTATTTTTGCTGTTCCTTCTATTTTAAACGAATACCCTGTATATTTTTATCATTAGCTTCTGATGATTGGTTGTTTAGTGAACAATCCAAGTTTTCATTTTTGGGTAGAGGGAAGTGTGCTTTCAGGAATATCATGTCCATGAGGGTGGTAATATATATATAGTTTTTGGAACAATATTCAATATATATATATATATATATATGAGCCGTGTGTGTTCCTTAAAATATACTTCAATTGTCTATTCCAATACCTTTTTACTTCCCTTCTTTAAGTCGCTATAATCGGAATTAAACGAAAAACATGTAGATAAAATGGACTTAATTCTAATTAAATATAAAGTATTAAACCTATAGGAAACTTTACTGTATGAAAATGGGTCCTTCACACACGCTATTTTCAAATGAGTTCATACGTTGTTCTTTCCGATCATTCGTCGGGTTGTAGTAAGATGGGAATTGCAAGTTTTCCATTCATCTAGAGGAAATTTGTCAATGGAGCCGCGTTCATAATGTTGTTTTCATGCCTTGCACTTTTACTGAGTCTTGAGCTGTAATAACAATGATATTAACGTAAATGTTTATATTGTGACAGTTCAGACCAATTTAGTAGATTTAAGCATATTAATGTGGTTAATTGGCTGTAATTTGTACTGAATGCCATTGACATAGCTTTAAAGGCAACTGTATGTTGTATTTATTTAAACAATGAATGTGTATTTATTTGTTTATCTGCATATTTAGATAGATTTTCTTCGACGTATATAGATGTGTCTTTTGATTTAGTTTGGCCGTATCATGATCCACAGTTAAGTTATTTAGTTTATTAATTTTATTGTTTAAATTTGTCCATTTCGGAGCGGGCTCCTGATTGGTGAATTTTTCCTGATGACGAGCTAAGTTTGTAGAAGTAGATTAGACTTTGTTAAATAACTTGAATGTTATGTAAGTTCCCATGACAACGCTAGATTTTTTCAGGACGGGTATAAAAGGAAAATTCTGAAAAAGAGCGCAACTTTCTGATTATATCTGCGGGGAAATTACTTCAAAAGAATGTTTAGATTATGCTATATTTGTATGTAGACATGTAGTACAGGTGATAGGGATGCTATTCGTCGTATTTCCCATAGCAACAATTCTCCATTTGTTTATTTATGTGTTATTTAAACATGTTGTGACAATTTCGTTTATATGTGCGAAAATTGTTTAAGTTATTTCTATTCCTGAGAGAAATTTGAGATTGAATGCAGTTAACTACTTAGGTAGGGCATCTTTGTGTATGAAGTTTGTAAGGAACAATGGTTTAATTATTGAATTGTTTATATGTATGTATGAAATGGTTATGTACTTCAGAATTATCGAAATTTTTCATGTGTTTGAGTGTTTAAACCTATTAAAATGTTTTATTAATGTTAATATTAGTGTGTTAGGATAGTTAAGTTTAACTTTAGATTTAATTGCTTATTTATAATTTATAGATTTTGTTGTTAAAATTTAGGTTTTGTGTTCATGTTAGATAGGGTATGTGCGGTATCAAAAGATGTGTCTTTTGATTTAGTTTGGCCCTATCATGATCCATAGTTAAGATATTTAGTTTATTAATTTTATTGTTCAAATTTGTCCATTTCGGAGCTGGCTCCTGATTGGTGAATTTTTCCTGATGACAAGCTAAGTTAGTAGAAGTAGATTAGATTTTGTTAAATACTTTGAATGTTATGTAAGTTGCCATGACAACGCTAGCTTTTTTCAGGACAGGTATAAAAGGAAAATTCTGAAAAAGAGCGGCACTTTCTGATTATATCTGCGGGGAAACCGTTGAAGGTCTCCCGTTTAAATTTAAGTAAATTAGTGTGAAACTATTGAAATTTTGTTGACAAATGTCAAGTTTTAAATAAAAAGTTATACAAAGTTGTGAGAGCTTTACTTACCGAAAATTTTAATAAGTCCAGTGCTACGTGAATATAATAATAATTATCCCAGTGCTTCGATTTCTATGAAAAATATAATTAGCAACGTTGAACAACGAATAATTTTGGGAGGTTATGATACTTAACCTAAAAGTAAAAAACAAATCAATTGTATCGATTTAAAGAAACCAACAACAGGTGAAAGCCACTTTCTCACATGCAATTCAAAACAAAGTCCAGTGAGATCCAGAGCAATAAGTGAAGCCGCGGAACATCATCACCAGTATTTAAACGAAGGAAAAACCAGATTATCCACCTGTACTAGAATCTTCATGGAGGCAAAGCAGAACCAAGGTTAAATAAGAAGCTTGCTGCTTGCGTAAAAGGTGTCCCCCCGCACAAAACGAATCAAGGTTGGTCTACTACATTTACTACATTTCAAATTTATTAATTTATTTATCGGTATAAATTTGAAATTACATGCCTATGACCAGTAAAATTATTGTAAGGCTTTATGTATTGGAAAGCTTGTTTAATTTTGATTTTATTCAAAGTTTAGTCCGTGAATTAAAATTGCCTTCCCAACTTTCCTTGTGCTATCGAAATAATAGTGTCATTTTGCAACACCCAATTATTTCTACCGTATTTTTTTTACCCTGAGATTAAATTAATTAAACGTTTTTTAATAAATAAATTTCATTTTGATTTTGCGAAGAGTCTAATTTTAAAGTTACTGCTGTGTGAGTAGTTTATTTAAATACATTTTGTTGTTGATTTGTTTATGTCATTGACGGCACAAAATTATATGTGCATGATTTTATTCTGTGTACCTACAGCAGATTTTTATTCCCATCTACGATTATTACTACATTTAATAAGGGGTATTCAACAGCATATTTGTTTGTCACCGCATCGTGGGGCTTATACTTATATGTTTATTTATTTATTTAAAAACCCAGTATCTCACAGCAATATATATATATATATATATATATATATATATATGTTAGTATATGTTAGTAGAAAAATTCTGTTTCTGAAAATTACTTTATGTATTTCAAACAACAAAATAAATATAGGTTAAAACTATTAAACAAAAATGATGACACTAAGGCAAAACGAACAAATACAGACAGCCAGAGCTAAAATCATATAAAAGTAGAAATACTATACAATCGCAATAAGGTGAATATTTACTTTAATATTGACCCCCGTGTAAAGGCAATAGTGTGATTTTTATTACTCTCGCATAATAAATAGCTAATCATAAAACACGTTCGCTATCTTTTGATGGGAATCTCCTAACTATACCGAGATTAAGACCATCCTTATATTTTTTATTTATTAACAGGAACAACTAATATTATATAAGGTTAATGTACATCTAAATGCACACTATGGTGTATAAACAGATCCAATTTGCTTTACTTGCTTTGACAAAATCGATGCGAATTTTATTATTTTAAATGGAACACCTTGATTGATGCTTAAAAAGTTGGCGCGATGTGACACCGCACTGATCGGGGTAATACTAGTATGCATTTTAATGAAATAGATTCCGGTAATTTGATTATATGGGTTGAGTTGAAAAAATATAGTATATATTTACTATAAATTCATACACACGAAATAATAAACTAAAATGGAAAAGATTGACAAGTACAAATTATTCCTATTGCAGTATGTGCAGTAGAACGATAGTCATGATAGTACGAATACTAAAGTCCGTATATAATGGATGATAACAGTTATCATATCCTTGAATCCATAACGCGTTGGCATACGTAGCCGCATTACAATACATACATATCAAATATGTATTGGTGCGTAAAGCAGTAAACTTTTCTCAATTTGTAAACTACGGTATAGCGAAAACCGCGCTATGCGAGGTATTGATCTAATTCATTTTAGTAGATCATGTTATTCCGAGTATTGTGATATAACAAATATTGGAATTTATATAGAAAATAAATTGAAATAAAAGCTAAACACTACGGGAATTGAAAATACAATTATACACAATACAATTTAAATAAAATATAACTTCTGCGAGGGATTTAACTTGATCTCCTAGATAGCAAGGTCCAAATCAGCATTTACTACAATCTTCTTTCGACGATGATAATAATAATGACAAATAATATTATTAGAGCAATTTATACAGTATGATCAGTTTACTTTATAACAAGTAGGTAGGCTACAATTCTCACTTGTGCATGAAATGCAAATTAGGAGTTGTTGATTGGTATAAATTGTAGTGGTAATGACAATCAGTTTCATTGTATTTTAATAGCGAGAAAATGATGTTGAATATGGGATAATGCAGAGGCGTGGTGGACTTAGCAGTAATATGATATGCACGAAGATGCTCGGATAGACCCCTTCCATCACATAATGCCTTTAGGCGATTGGAAAGAAATTTGCGGAAATATATACAGTTTTCCAAGCCAAAGAGATACCCGGATAGAATCCTTCCATCACATAATGCCTTTAGGCGTTTGGAAAGAAATTTGCGGAAATATATACAGTTTTCCAAGCCAAAGAGATACCCGGATAGAATCCTTCCATCACATAATGCCTTTAGGCGTTTAGAAAGAAATTTTGCGGAAATATATACAGTTTTCCAAGCCAAAGAGATACCCGGATAGAATCCTTCCATCACATAATGCCTTTAGGCGTTTGGAATGAAATTTGCGGAAATATATACAGTTTTCCAAGCCAAAGAGATACCCGGATAGAATCCTTCCATCACATAATGCCTTTAGGCGATTGGAAAGAAATTTGCGGAAATATATACAGTTTTCCAAGCCAAAGAGATACCCGGATAGAATCCTTCCATCACATAATGCCTTTAGGCGATTGGAAAGAAATTTGCGGAAATATATACAGTTTTCCAAGCCAAAGAGATACCCGGATAGAATCCTTCCATCACATAATGCCTTTAGGCGATTGGAAAGAAATTTGCGGAAATATATACAGTTTTCCAAGCCAAAGAGATACCCGGATAGAATCCTTCCATCACATAATGCCTTTAGGCGATTGGAAAGAAATTTGCGGAAATATATACAGTTTTCCAAGCCAAAGAGATACCCGGATAGAATCCTTCCATCACATAATGCCTTTAGGCGATTGGAAAGAAATTTGCGGAAATATATACAGTTTTCCAAGCCAAAGAGATACCCGGATAGAATCCTTCCATCACATAATGCCTTTAGGCGATTGGAAAGAAATTTGCGGAAATATATACAGTTTTCCAAGCCAAAGAGATACCCGGATAGAATCCTTCCATCACATAATGCCTTTAGGCGATTGGAAAGAAATTTGCGGAAATATATACAGTTTTCCAAGCCAAAGAGATACCCGGATAGAATCCTTCCATCACATAATGCCTTTAGGCGATTGGAAAGAAATTTGCGGAAATATATACAGTTTTCCAAGCCAAAGAGATACCCGGATAGAATCCTTCCATCACATAATGCCTTTAGGCGATTGGAAAGAAATTTGCGGAAATA
>JABXWE010022584.1:0-14088 GCA_014611495.1 Limonius californicus
TTATAATTCTACCCAGCTATTATAGAGCCGACAGAAACTACATGAATTTCACTAAATTTTAATTTTTTGAGCGTACATTTCAATAATATTCAGAGTAGTCAATATTACTTTCGGCTTAGACCGCGCCGTCATTTGGGAACTACACCCAGCATTATCAGGTAAGGCCCGACCTGTAGCCTTTACAAGCATTTGCTCTAGAAGTTTGAGTCATATTTGTTCGTAGGCCCTGCCTGCCTAAACAGGGCCATGTGCTTATATTAATCAAACCTTCGGGCGGACAAGGATTTGATCTTGATGTATTTTGTTTGCCAGGACAATAATACTTAATCGGATTACGCCTGTTAGCTGTTTGTGAACCCATACAAACTAACGTTTCGCAAGACATTGCAGTTTGCATCTTCAGAGTTAATACAACACTGAACTCAAATCCGGGAAGCGGAGGTATTTAAACCTCTTTGAGCCAGTTGGGCAGAACGACGGAGTTCTGGTTGGCTGTCACCGTTGGGCACGGACGGGTCCGGTGGAACGTGATCGTGTAATCGATGATGCGTAGGAGTCCTTAGAGGATAAACGACTGGAGTCCAAGCTTTACTAAGTCTAAAACCATCCTCCCTGTTTATGTTGTTAGGTTGTTCTTCAATTTCAATTGCTTCACGTATGATACGAGGGAAGTAATGAGGCACTCTGGCGTGTACCCGAGCATTGTCAAATTCCATCTTATGTCCAGTTATATAATATAATAATAATAATATAATATATATATATAATATTCAGAGTAGGCAAAAACCACTACCTAACAGTCGCTTCCATGTAATTTCTATTAGAAAATTATTGCGTAGGGATGAAACTTTAACATTTTTAAACTTTTGTTAATTGCTGTATCCAGGGGCCATCAATCGTTTTGGAAGTCCAAGGTTTGAACTGTCTTCAACCCTCTTCTTCAAAACATTTTAGATAATCAAATTTAACCGCTGAGTTTAGCTCATTTTTTATATTAAAATTAAAAATCTAGGAATATGCAGTGAAAGTATATTATTTTAATATTAATGTGGTTAGAATTTCTTTTTCTAATAGTATTCGACATGAGATGACATGAATATATCTTTTTTTTTAGAAGACATGTAAGGAAAAATTTTAAGAAATATACAGCTACTAATTACGGTCAAGCTTAAAAAATGAACAGTGTTAAGAGATTTATTTAACTATGGTATAAACAATTATTGACATCGTATCTTGTACTATTTCTCTCCAAGTATATTATTTGTGAATGTCCTTAAGCTCATAGTATCCATTTATTATTTTAAGTTCGTCTTATTGTTCACTGTTTCCTCTCCATGACTTCCTACTATGGTATTTTTAATTTTTCTATCTGTTCTGCATTCATTCATTCATTAATGCATTCGATTAGAATGGTTTCTCTCGTATTTCTTACTTCTTTCAAGTTTCCGTTTAAGATTTCCATGTATTCATCTTTTGTTTGTGCATACATTCCGGCTATTGCAAGGTGATGTCCTAGATAGGTCATGTTAACTTTCATTATTCTTTCATTTACTGGTTCCCAATCTGTTATGAACCTTTTTAAGTGTTTTAAGATAATAAGGGATATTCCACTTCTGTTATAAACGAGAATTCTCTAAATGAGTATTCGAAGCTTCTGTCGCTCGTTTAACGACTTTGTGTTATGATTTACGGGCCCCTAAACGTTGGTTCCCAGTGACTTGATAACCCAGTTCCCTAGTTTCCTATGTTTCCATTCCTGATAGATTTCAAAACATCTATACAACGCGACTCATCTCCTGGGAGAAGAATAACCAACCGCACTGGAAGTTATTTTCCAGAGCTTCCACAATTTTGAAGAAGCAATTTTGAAATTTTTAAGAAAACAAGTATTATTTTGACAAACATTACAAGTTACCCGAAAATGAAAAATGGTGTACATCGATGGAGTAAGAATTTCATACAGACCTTAACAAATAAAAAATATACAGGACTTTTAAAATGAAAAACATTAGTATCTAATTCCTCAACAACAATAGGCGTTGGAAAAAAAAAGGAATGTCGCTATTTACAATAGCTTCGATCGATTAGCTGATTAGAATTAGTATAACCATCCCGTATAAAATTTATGTGACACACAAGAACTATACTGGGGGGAGTAGAAAATTATAAAATAATTAAGATTTCTTTATAAACTTATGGTCTAAACAGTTTCATTACGAAGTTACAGCCCCCTAAGGGGGGTACCGTAAAGAAGGCTTTTAGACACGAGACACATTACTACATTACATAAACTAGGGGATGAAGTTAGCCCAACCCGCCAAAACTACGCCAAAGAAAAGAAATGTTTGACTCTTAGCTATGCTAAAAGGTGTGGGTTTACTAAGCGAAAAAACATTAAAAATTGAAATGTATTTTACTCTTGTTCGTTTTGGAAATACTTAGAAAAAATCTTCTGCAGGGTACTCCCTTTAGCGGACTGTAGCCTCTTAACGACGCTGATTAGACCATAAGATTATTAAGGAAACTCTAATTAATTTTTAATTCTCTACCCGTCAGTACAGCTTTGGGTACTTAATTTTCGGACACCCTATATAGGAGCCTGTCTCAGATTTCCTATCAGTAAGATATAAGGAATATTATCATTGAGCTTCTACTAAATAGCGGTGTTAAAACGGCGAAAAGATTATTTTCACTAAGGTACCCTGGAAAAGTTCAGGATCAAATTCCACGCTACGTTGAATACAATAACAACCTAAACAGAATGATAAAGTAAGCCAAATTACACTTCAGCACGTTCTGGGAAAACCACGGGGCAATTCTACTTTGTATATTTGCGTTACGTAACTGCATGAGTAAAAGCAGAATATTACATTTTATCATGATAAAATAGGTTAATCCTACAAATTTAATTAATAAAACAGCTAAAACGTTATTTAATCGGATAACTTATTTAAGGTGAAAATAGTAGTAATAATTTATTAATATTATTACTTCCGCATATCTACGTATTTGACGAACACATAAGATTTATTTAGTAGATATCTTATTCATAGACAATTTTTAAACCCAAAGGTTAAGGTATGAAAATAGCAATATGATTCATCACGTACCCCGTGCTTAATTTTATTGCCAAATATATAATGATGTTCAAAAAATACTTAAATACAAAGTAAAATCGACCTTTGCGTTGCGTAAGTTGGCTAAAATGTTTCAATCGTCTTCAAATCACATCATACTCGTAATGTAACAGCCACTCAATTGCCAGTTAATTGATTACAGGAAACTGACTATTACTAAAATACCTAAAATGGGGAGTTATTGTGAAAAATAATTAGGTGTTTACTTAGAATACAATATAATATGATTTAATTTTAGTTCAACGATGCTCAATCTAACTTTAAGGAATTAAGTAATTCATCAAACAATTTACAATTTATTCCATAACAATTCTAAACACCAAAGTTAAAGTATCAAAATAAAAAAAATACTTCATCACCAATAATTTTATTGCTTTTAATACAAAACATATAAAAATGTGTGAAGATACTTAGATATGAAATCAATGCACTTTGTATTATGTGACTAGCTTAAAATGTTTAAATCATAATCGCCTTCATAGCAAAACATACCCGTAATGTAACAACAACACAGAGTAACAGTATGTAATCAATTTCCAATTAATTGATTACAGGAAAGTAATTAAGCAAAGCATTGAAACTTGTGAAACGTAATTAAGTGTTAATTTACATTCTGCGGTGATCAACCCAGTATATGCACTGTACTAATATTAACCTTTACTTAATCAAAGTATAAAGCAACAAATTCAGTAATTTTTATGCATAACTTACTTAAAATGTTTGGTCAAGTGTGGAGCATTTGTACAAGAGCCATGTTCCCACCAAAATGCAAAACTTTACCGCTTGTTACCGGGAATTGATTCATCTATGAAATTTGTAATAATAACACATTTAGATAGGCTAGCGTTCATTTGAAATGAATCATTAAGAAGAATCCAACCTCATAATGTAATTCGATAAAACAAAGATGATATAACAGCTATTTATTTATTATTAAATAGCGAAATTATCATTTCCCTGGCTAGATTTAATGTTGCTAGATTCCCTAGAGTTAGAAGAATGCTGTCTTTGCCCAAAATTCAGTGTGGGACCTCTATGCCTCTATGTAGTACTTCAAAACTGCGTAACACAGACATAGGACAGAAGATCGCTACACCTCGTAAGAGACAAAATACAAAATATGTTATCTACAAAATCCGATGTTTTAAATAGTCAGGAACGCAGCTCACAGGCAGAAAGTTTTTGGTTGAAACGGTGATGATGTTAAAGGGTGAGAAATAAGAAGATGATACCGTCCCTCAGAATATTATT
Source organism: Limonius californicus (assembly GCA_014611495.1). Lineage (NCBI taxonomy): Eukaryota > Metazoa > Arthropoda > Insecta > Coleoptera > Elateridae > Limonius > Limonius californicus. Next base: position 4,389 of record JABXWE010022584.1, read on the forward strand.
GATCCCTGTGCAATAATTTTTGTCGATATTTTTAAAACGGTAGGACGTAAACTGTAGAACTTTGCTTAAATCGCAGGTTCAATTATCAATCCTAAATTCTAACAAACAACTTGTGATCACCGCAAGTCTCAAGGCGATTGAAAAAGCCCCCCCCCCTCAAAAAAAAACAAAAAAGGCGTACCAGACGGCACGGCATAGATTCTTCAAAGGTAACCCTGAACGAACGTACAAGTTTCACAGATATTAGCAAAGCAAACAAAATAATCGTTTTAAAAAAATATGTATTGTACAATAACAAAAAACAAGAAGATTAAAGAAGATGCTCAAAGTGCAATTCACCGTTCTTAACCCATTTTTGGCAACGTCGAATTAATGAATTTATGGCACTTGCCAACATTTCTTGGTTTTGCCTGATCTCATGACAGGTATTTTCTATTAGAATCTTAGAATCAATTCGTCGCGGGTTGCAATGGGTGTGCTGTAAACTATTTCTTTAACATAACCACAAACGAAGAAATCTAACGGGATTAAATCTGGTGATGGCGGCGGTCAGGATACTGGTCCCACACCAGTACTTCAGCAAAATTGTCGTTTGCTATTCGATCTATCAAACGCTCCGGGTAGTTTTCGTTTAACCACTCTCTAACTTGATTTCCAAAATATGGAGGCGCTCCATCTATCTGAACCCAGTGTCTTTGCAACAAATTAAGGGGCGCATCTTCCATTAAGTCTTCCAAGTCGTTTTCAAGAAACTCGGGAAAAATCGCGGCATTCAAACGTGGCGGCAAAAAATGTCGTCCGGAAAGCCGATTACTTATTATTCCCATCCAGACATGGACGCTAAATTCATTTTGAAATTAAGTAGGCCTGATTCTTCGAGATTTCCATGCGTTTAGACATGTAAATGGTGGTAATTAACCCCAACTCTTTCATAAAATTCGACTCGTCGGTATACAGAATTTGGTGCAAGAACTGTGGATGAAGGAAGTAATATAAAGAGAGTATACGTGAACGCGGTTAAACAACTATACAAACACAACACGAGTAGGGTAAAAGTGAATAATAGACTTTCACAAAAATTTGTCTGTGTCAAAGGTCTAAGACAAGGGTGTTCCATATCGCCCACTTTATTCAAATTATATATAGAAAAAGCATTGCACAATTGGACCAAAAAGTGTCAAGGAATGGGGATACCAATAGGAGACAACATCTTACACACATCACTCTTTGCGGATGACCAAATTATTACCGCCGGAGATGAGGAAGACAGTCAGTATATGATACGGAAATTGATCCGAAGAGTTCAATAAACGGGGTCTACAAATTAACCTAGATAAAACAAAATATATGGTGGTAGGTGGTCAAAGCAGAGATATACATACAGACAAAGGCATTATAAAAGCCTGCACACAATATAAATATTTAGGTGTCACAATAACAAACGAAGGAGTAAGGAACAAGGACGTCTTAAATAAAGTGGCTTCAGGGAACTAGAACAATTCAGCTACTAAACCCTATCTTGTGGAGTACAAAGATAACAAAAACAACGAAAAGAATGTTATATAAAACTATTGTGCAAAATATATCGACGTACGGTTCGAAAGTATGGACGATAAATAAGAAATGCGAACGAAGACTGAAATCGCTTGAAATGAATTACTGGAGGAGGAGTTGTGGCGTATCCCGTTTGGACAGAATACGCAATGAAGATATTCTAGAACGCATGGATGTACAGGAATCAATTATAGACATAATTGAACAAAAACAATTGCACTGGTACGGACACCTCCTAAGAATGCCCGACCCAAGATGGCCTCGAAGAATATATGAATGGGTTCCATGGCAAAAGAGGAAAAAAGGAAGACCACGTACGCGCTGGAAGGATAAGGTGGGAATATCTATGCGATCAAGAAATCTGCAGGAAGGAGATTGGGAAGATCGTAAAATGTGGTGACTAAGAAGCGAAAAGCGGCAGTAAAGCTGTAAAACTTCGCATTTATATATATACTGTGGATGATCTGCAATAGAATTCAAGATCCAGTTGCAGAAATTTAAGCGTTCTTCTGCGTCCCCTGGCTAGAAATCTTGCACAGGTTGTAGATGAAAGGTTTTCGATGGTCTTTTTTGAAAGTTCGAAACACTTTCGATTGCGATATGTTAAGATTTCTAGCTGCTCGTCTTATACTCAAGTGTTTGTCGGCAATGAAAGCCCGGAGAATTCTGTTATCGTCCCTGTTATTCTGATTTTGAACTCGATTTTGCTTACCAGCTTTTCTCAATCCAGATTCACAGAATCGACGATGCGTATTAACAAAAACTTGCGCATTAGGAACTCTTCTTTCCGGAAAACGATGTCGATATTCCTGGGCTGCTGTGTGAGAATTTTCATTGCAGAAATTCAGCATTAGAAAAATATTTTGGCAATTGTTCTTTTAATAATATCCCAACTTCAACAACTAAAGTACCCGAACTTATTGACAGTTACAAATGACACTCAAACAATTATTTTAGTATTTCCATGGCCAACTCAAAATAATTTTTGTTCCATAGCAGGTTTGAAAGCTCAAAAAAAGGCTAATATTTTTGAAACTAGGACTTTAATCTAAGATCCGTACAAGCTGGTCCTATTCGAAATTGAATAAGGATTTTAAAAAAAGGCAAAAATAATTAAAAAACCCCAGTGTTCGGTGTAACCCCACTGCACGCCGTTGGTGTGACATATTTGGATGAACTTAACTTCAAAAATAACCCTACACAAGGAAGGTACGCATAAAAAGTTTTGTTTGATTTCCTCTATTTTCCTAAGATATAATGGAAATATTGATTTGTTTTATAAACTTTGACATCTTGTATCTTTCTTAGGAAGCAAGCGAGGGGTATATGTGTCATATTATTCCGAACCATAATAACCAGGAGAGTACTATTCAAGATTCAAAACTGAAACACCATGTATAGTACATTTAAGTAACCATGCATGCAAATAAGCCGTTTATATTTCTGTTACACCAATTAATCACCTACAGAGTGTTGTTGCAGATTTGCTTCCCGAGATATTTACTTACACGTATGTAAATATTGTTCCTCCACAACATGATTTCATTAAATGTGTGTCCACTTCACAGAACGGGTATGGAATGGCTATTTTAGATTTCTTCATATCTGCGATATTTGTTAACACAATATGAAGCTAATCTAACCTAATCCTAGTCTAACCTATCCTTAAGAGAACATATACCTAACCTAACCAAATTTGAAATAAACTATGTAGTTGTTCTGTTAAACACACTCAAGTTCCTGTTCTCGCTGCCCTGGATTTTTCTGGGTTAGCAGAGTTCAAGACGTTAGTTTTATTAGATCTTATTAGAAAATTATATTTGAATATCATTCCACGAGCTTATTCTAGATTCAGCCACGTCTCTCTGTCTGTCATACGAGGAATTTTAGAATTGATTATAGGAAAGTTTATATAAACAACCTACCGTTAGCAGCCATGTGTCCATACTAAGCAATACTAGGTAAAAATATTCTACAGGATATGAAGAACATTATAAAAACATTTTAGTTTCAGTGGTTATTAGAAAATCTTAGTAGGTAATCGTGAGACTGTAAACACTACGTAAATTAAATTAATTTTATTTGCTTTCGCATCTCTTGTTATGCTATTTTTGTTGCATTACTCTTTTTGCGGGGTTCTTCATAGTCTCAATATTTAACCAAATAGAAGCTATTGTTGAAGAAAATCTCGAAATTCATAAAGACCATTATTTGTTTTACATAATTTTGCTTCTGTAAAAAGTCCTATCAAATTTTCTTGGCAAAATTCGTTAAAATCAAATCAGTGGTTTTAGAAACAACGAAATATGTTTCACATTGAGTAATTCTCATCAAATATTTCTAATTAATGTACCAGCAAATGCCAATTAAATAAATTTCTAAGAAGCAACCTAAACAGTTTTAAGATCCGATTTTATGTGTTTTTCTGTATAAATTTGCATATAATTAGCAAATCTGGTTATTAGTAATCGTATAAAATGATATTTTAAGATCATAAATTTACAGATTTGAAACAAATACAAACTATCGTTTACGACTATCTTTATTTCTAAATTCTAAAATATCGCCGGCAAAATTAAGGTAGGTTGACATATCCTTAATTATATGATTGTCGGTAGTTCTTCCGCAGCAATATTTTGGTTATGCTAGTTTTGTAATTGATACTTTGTTTCATTATTTCAATTCTTTTATGTATGTATCTGCACATATGTATTTATGTATATTTGTGCTTTCCTTTGATTGCTCATTCCCTGTTTAATTCTTCGTTCTTGTTTGGGTGCTGCATGTAAATTTTCACTTTTTAATTGGTGGAAATGTGCATTTTACAGGATAAATTGCTTGCGAGGGTTACCCAGTATGGAACAAAATAGCAACTACATTTTTTAGGAGACTGATAGTAAATTTTAGGAGATCAAATACCCATGATAACATATTCCTAGGTAAGGTGAGAAATATATCATTTGCAAAGTTTTTCTGTTTATTGCAATAGTATTGCAATAAATGACCTGCCCTAATTCTAACGGCCTCCAATAGTTGCTGATACTTATTATTGTTTACTATCTATTTTCCAAGTCAAATTACGTTGCTTTGATTTGTTTAAACTTCTGCATCTTCAAAATGAGTAACAGAAACGATATGAAGTTACAAGTTAAGTACAGAGTTGGGCAAAAGTACAGAACAATGCAAATATCTTTACTACGGCTACCGCGATTCCGACAAAATTTTCTACATGAAGGTTAAATTTTGCTTGATTCGTGTTGTGTTGATGTTGAATGATCAGGTTAAAAGTATTTAAAAACTTTTAGAAAATCAAATTGTTCCTGCTCTTGAAAAAGAACGGGATTTAACTAATAAGTAGTATTTGATTTCTCCAGGACCCCCCATTACGCTCTAAATGTTCGGCATTTTTTAAACGAAATATTTCTAAATAGGTGGATTGAATGGCCCACTGGTTCTTCGTACCTGAATTCATTGGGATTCTTTCTTTGGGGACATTTAAAATTTAGAGTTTATACCAAACGAGCAAATAATTTGGAAGAATTGAAACTCATTGTTGATGAAATAACAAGAATTCTTGTAGAAAATCTTGTAATGTATATACATAACTGAATCATTTGTACATGGACTTGGTTATTTCCAAGACGGAAATGGGGGTCATTTTGAGCATCTTCTCAAGTAATATTATATGTGTTTTTTGTGTAATTGTTTTTCATTGTTTTATTATCATGTATTGTTGGGTAATATAACAAATTAAAAAGCATTATTGTTGAATGTTTTGTTCAATATCTCTAGAATCATTCAAAATAAAGGCATCAAACTTTATATCACCGAACTTGTAAAACAGTTCTACCGATCTGTTAAAAAAATATACAGGGTATTCTATTTGAAATAAAAAAGTTGATATCATTTCCGGCCGAACCGGAATTGTTTTAAATCGCCAATACCTTCTTTGTATCCACCGTATATCGAAAGCTTGATGTTGAAAATTCTGTCAAAATGGTAGTTGCCTTATAAGAGATACGAGGGCTGTTCTCTTCCTGCTGAGCCTAGCAAAGTAATCCACAATTTATTGACAAAACACATTTATTTTAATTTTTCAAAGTATTCCCCTCCACAGTCAATGCATTTTTGCATCCGTGAAAACCAATCTTCAACACATTTTCTCCAATCTTCCTGCGTTAGGTTATTTATTTCATTTTGTAATGCGTCAACGGCTTCTTCGGCCGATGTAAAACGTAAACCCCGTAACTTATTCTTTATACGCGGAAATAAAAAGAAGTCATTAGATGCTAGGTCTTGATACAAGATGATCCTTCCTCTTGAGACGTTTTTTGTGAACATTTTGGAGAACTTGAGGCAAACAAACTGTAGTGTACCATTCAGCTTCAACAGTACGACAATCCTCCAGTGCTACAGTGGAAACATGCCCAGTAATTCCAAAAAATGTGGCAACCATCTTTTTGTTTAGGTTTTTTTCACGAACTTTTGTTGAAGCCGATTCGTTCTCAAAGGCCCAAACTGGCGACTATTGCTTTCTTTCGGGATCATAGCAGTATACCCACGTTTCATCACGTTTCATGAATAACTTATTTTTGTGGCGTTAAAGGTCAGTTCAAAAAAGCCAATCAGTAAATTAATTAAATCATAATCATACAGCTAGGGGTTATCTGATGATGGCTCCCAGTATGATTAGAAACGTTATCAATAAATAAGTGTAGGGATTATTGGAATTTATCGAGTTAACTTTCCACACCACGAAAAATTAGATTATTTACAATCTAATCTCAGAAATTGTTATTTAATTGCAGAAAAGAAACTAAATATTGCAAAACTTTTCAAATACTTTTCACTTTGGTAAGTAATACTAACGGCATAATATTTAACCGAAAAGTTAAATTATAGTATATAGTTTAGTATATAGTTAAATAATACGTGTCCTATACTGAAAATTAAAATGTTCTTCCAATACATATATATTTACATTGCTTACTTATCTTAAATGTATTGCTGGACTACTCCAAAGGCATTACGTTAGCCACTCAACACATGTGTAGTTATAATGTACAATAGTATCATTTATACCGACACTTCTATTACCAAGTACATACATATTAATAAATGTAAATATTACGAAAATTGTTGTTGTTGTTATGTAAATTTAGTTGTTGAACGTTGGAATGTGCAGATTGTGAAATACTTGGGAAAGTCCCTATTCCAGTTTAGTTGAAATTGGTGTATGTACATGCACTAGAATTCACATTGAAAGCGGTTTGTTATTATTATAAACTGGCGTGAAAATTAAATTAAATTTTTACTTTTCATTTTTATAGATGAATATTAAATAATAGGAGTACTATTTTTTGTAGTTTTGTTATACTACAAGCAACCTCAGATATTCAAGCAGACATTATTACAATATTAGTTTAAATTAAAATATTAACGTTGTCACGTAAGGTAAACGACAAAATCAGTTCTACTAAACTATGGGTTCCATTCGTAGAATTCGTCATAATCGGTTCGCCCTTAAGTTGCCGCAAGAGGTTTAAGTACCTCCGCTTCCCGGATTTCAGTTCAGTGTTCTATTCACCCTGAAGATGCAAGCTGCAATGTTTTGCGAAACGTTAGTTTGTATGGGTTCACAAACAGCTAACAGGCATAAGCCGATTAAGTATTATTGTCCTGGCAAACAAAATACATCAAGATCAAATCTTTGTCCGCCCCAAGGTTTGAGTAATATAAGCACACGGCCCTGTTTAGGCAGGCAGGGCCTACGAACAAATATGGCTCAAACTTCTAGAGCAAATGCTTGTAAAGATAGAGAAGCTACAGGTCGGGCCTTCCTGATAATGCTGGGTGTAGTTCCCAAATGTCTAAGCCGAAAGTAAATTGTAATGTTGATTGATCTATGTTACCTACTTGTCACAATATTAAGTCGAGCTGGCAATTTACTTAAATTTTAGGTAAGCTATTTTAAAATAACGAGCATACAGATTTGTTGTATATTTTAGCGAATGCCATGGAAATGCGGTTGCAGCCCGCAATTTATTTACCATGCACTATTCACCGCCTGAAAAAATATTTAGAAGCCTTGAAACTTCTTTATGAATCGAGAGTAAATTTGTTTATCGAGAATAATGGTTGGACAAGAAACAACAAGCAGAAGGCAGATGCCTTCGCAAACCACCTCGAAAAGATATTTCAACCGAATCAACAACAATTTCAAAATGAAGCCCTGTATGCGCAAGATGGAAGAGAGGAGGAAGAAATAAAATTGGTCACTCCACGAGAAGAACGAAATTAAAGAAAACATACATATATCCAAAAGAAGCTCCGGGATTTGATTTAATATCAGGGAAAGTAATGAAACACCTACCTAGAAAAGCAATAGTAACACTAACTAACATAATAAATGCAGCATTTCGACTGAAATATGTACCGAACGTATGGAAGGTAGCCGAAGTCATAATGATAAAGAAGCCATGAAAACCCGAATGAAACAGCATCATATCGGACTATCTTGCTCTTACCGATAATTTCAAAGCTATTTGACAAACTATTACTCAAAAGGCTCACACCAATTAGCATCAAGGACTAAATCATAAACTAGAAAAAATCTGCCTAAGCAATTTGCTGAACTTCTGATGTCTTACATCGCAAACAGACTATTCAGGATGAAGCAAGAGGAGGAATACTCCGACTCTTAATTTAAGGTAGGGGCACCACAAGACAGTGTACTGGGGCCAATACTATACCTATTGTACACCAACGACATCTCTGCAACCAACGAGATAACAATAGCCACGTTTGCAGACGATACTGAAATACTAGCGGTAGGTGAGGGGACTGAAGAAACGGCAGAAACATTACAACAAGCCACAAACCAGGTAGACAGATGGACAAAACGATGGAGAATAAAACTAAACTAAAGCAAGTCGGTGCTTATCAACTTCATGAACAAGAAGGATAATTATGTGCCAGTGACACTCAACAACAGCATCATACCAAGTATCTTGGAATGAACTTGGATGCCAAACTACGATGGAAAGAACATATGAAGAAGGAAAGAGAAGAACTGAACATAAAGTATAGGAAAATGTATTAGCTGTTGATAAGAAACTCACAACTTTTAATACAATCAGGTTTTAAAACCAGTATTGAATCACGGTTGTCAACTGTGGGGCTGCGCTAACAAATTTAACATCAAACAAATTGAAAATTTGCAGAACAAAGTCCTGAGGAATATCGTAGATGCATCCTGGTACGCTAGAAATAGTGATATTTACAGGGATCTGGGGATAAAACCGCGATGGAGGAGATGAAGGACCTTGCCTAGAAGCATGAGACCAGACTTCATCACCACGTAAACGTTGAGGTAATCCAACTCCTCGACAGTACAGATCTAGTGAGAAAGATCAAGAGGACCAAACCATTTGAGCTAGCAGTTTTTACTATAATACGGTTGCACCAATAAGTACTATTCTTTTTGCATACTAACAAAACGTATATTAATAAAACTGATAAGTACACAGTAAGAGACGAAGTAATCAATCTTAAGCATTTGTAACCTAAGTTTTTACTTCCGGTTTGCCCGGAATTGATATCAGCTTTTTATTTTCAAATGCAACTACCTCCGTTTTTTGTAATAATCGTATTCGTCCTAAAGTGTGTAATACATTGGTAAATTACTCAATTACGTTTCAGTTTAAAATATTCAAAATACTCAATTGTTTAATAAAAAATTTTAATGCTTCATAGTGATATTTATCATTAATTTTTTTTGTTGGCTTTGAAAACAAAGGAATAATTAACTTAAAGTGTTCTTTTTATTATATATGTATTACTATGTATTTTAATTATAAATATTTAATTACATAATTATTTAAATAGATGAATAGCCTTATGTTGGCTTGCGTCAAAATAAATGCTATGAATTTTGCTATAAATAAATAATTATCAATTATCGAATGATTATTTAAAATATAACTTTTAGTTGGGCGCCAAATTTGAGTTTTTACTCAAATTAAATAAACATGAGATAAATACACTAGCATCTACATAGACTCCTGTAATCTCAAGGTACCGATTCGAGGCTTCACCAATTAGACAGATAATTACGAAACAAATAAAATACATAATCTTATAAACA
>JABXWE010022588.1:0-12677 GCA_014611495.1 Limonius californicus
GCGTTTTCATTTCCTTCTGTGTCTCTGTGGCCTGGCACCTACACAAGTTTTACCTTGTTAGAGTTTGCCAGGGTTAAGAGACTACGAAGGCAGTTCCAGACAAATTTTGACTTAATCTGGTTTGAACTCACTGCTTTCAAAGCTGCCTGACTGTCAGAGATAATAAGGATGCTTTTGTTTGTATAGAGTTCTGGAGGATTTATGCCTCCTTGATTTCTCTTCTTAGTGAATGGTAAGAGGCTGCTTTTTGGAGGATTTTCTATAGGGTTGCCTTGTTACACCATGTCTCGACCTTGTTGCATTGAGTTTGCATTATCTCTGAGATTATATTGCCGTATTTACCCTCTATAAGGACGACTATATCTTTTGCATAACCAAGGGTAAATTAGTCTTTGTTATTCAGGTTTGTGAGGAATTCTTTTATAACCAGATCCCAAAAAAACGGGGATAGTACCTCTACTTGCGGGCATCCCCTGGTTACCGACACCTACATCTCTTCGCCGCAATATGTGGCTTGTACTTGTCGGCTTTGTACCATGTTTCTTATCCACCTACTTGAGGTGCCGTCAATACCATGCTTCTCAGCTGTTTGAATCATTGATTCAAAAAAGGTATTATCAAAGGCCCCCTGTATGCCAAGGAAGGCTCCTCAAACGATTTCCTTGGTTTGTAGGCAGCGCTCTATCCTGTTGACCAGGGTATGGAGAGCGCTGTCACATGATTTGCCTAGTAGGTAGGCATGTTGGTTTTGATGTAGAGGTTTCTCTATGAGTGCCCCTTCCCTTACGTACCTTTCTACCAGTTTCCCATCGTTTTCAAAATGAAGGATGATAGACTTATTAGTCTAAATGCCTTAGCTTGGGCGTATGAGTTTCGAGCCGACTTTGGTATGAAGACCACTTTTACATGGCCTAGGGCCAAGCTAGCTCGAAATAGCCTGCACAACACTGGTATTAGACTTGCGTCTCTTCTTGTAGCATTACTGGAAGGACGTCAGAGATTTATAGGTTTTGAAGGTGTTGATAGCCCAGTTTATTCTGTCGTAATTGATTATTCCGTTAGCCACATTCCAATCTTCTCTTGAAGCTATGTAGAAAGAGTTATTAAAGTTTTGAATAGGATTTGCCTGGGTTATTATTACTAATCCTGGATAGTTACTTTGGAGTGGAAGATCCATAGAGTCCTTGACAGTAGCAGTGAAGTTTCCTGAGGTTTTTTGAAAGTACCTTCAGGGTCAGAGTCTTGCCCCTTCAGGTATATTTTCTGGAGTATTTAAAAGCAACAGGCGATTGGGCCTGTTGCTTTTGCTCTATTGAAGAGCTTTCGAGGATTGTTCCTCCTCTTAGCGAGATCGTTCTTCCAACACCCCACCTTTTTATTAGTGGTTATGTTTCTTGGTGGACAGTTATTCTGATATGAAGTTAGAATAAATTTTTGTAGTTAATCTGCTACAGCTTCAATTTCGAAGGTGTTGTTGTGAGCCTATAGGAGTTCCAGTCAGTCCTCCTGGGATTCGCATAATAAATACGATACCAAATAAATAATTAACTTTTAGGTTACGTTAGGTTTTTAGGTTAGTAATGAGATTTAATGGAAAAAACGCAAAATTCATTAATAAGGAATTAGGGAAAACAGACAATGCTTTAGGCATCGATATGTTAACAAGGAGCGATACAGTGCGATTGAAAGTGATAGAAAGGCATGTGACCTTCATTTAGTCGCCAACAATACTTATGTACATCCTTCAAGTCCATTAGCGGTGCGTGTGAATTTTGGCTGTGAAGTATGACTTTTAATGCTTTCGTTTCGTGTGTGTATGTAAAAAATTGTAATTGGTTCTTTTTATTAGGTAACACAAATAAAGTACAAAGTTTTAGATTAACATGGTGTTCAACAGTACATTTTAAGCCATCTTCTGTTATCCCGAAAGTCATAATTGGTATGTGTTGTGCTACTTCAGCATTGTTGAAGGAATTGCCCGGATTATGCTCTGGGGGTTTACCGCCGTGCTCTGTTCTGACAATTGTGTTTCGGGCGGACCAAGGAAGTCAAACCTAGAACTCAAGGTCTGTAGACGTATTTGTGATTAGTGAAAATAGGGTGAGACTATTAGTTACTCTTGCTATAAAATTTTCTCGTGATAAAACTTGACAATAAAGTCGGATTAAATATAAACAAGAGTTAATAAATTAGTTGAGAAAACCGCGAGGTTTCTCTTATTGTTTTATATGGATAAAAATTAGCTCCGTTGCCTCTTTAACGTACCCATGAATATTCGCCTTTCCAACAAACTGTGTGCTTCAAAGTATCGTTTTTGAGTGATTTATAAGTTTCATCAAAAAATATAAATCGTGCAACGTTGTAGGTACTTTAATTTGGCTGCCAGTCTGTTTTTCTCTTTCTTTCACCTTAGGGTGCTAATCAAGTGAAAATCAACCTCTGTGGAACTTCCTGAACTCTATTGCCGAATTAAGGTAAAAATTATATATACATGCAGTTAATTGTATAGATTTTTAGCAGTGATTATTTGTTTACTAAGTGTTTTGATTTGAGGAAAGTAGAAGTAACTGCATTTTAAATAAAGCAGCCTTTGGTTGTTAATTGTTTAGGAATTTATTAAATAATGCAAGTTGTGTACTTATGTTGTGAATTCAGGTGATATTGACTACACAGTTCTTTGTTCGGTCTTACAGTAAATGTGATAGTCAGTAGCGGCTCGATCAATAGATTTGGACGTCTTGAAACCTTTCCCTTATACCTAATTTACAGCTAGACCGTCTCTGATCCTGCTCTTAACATTTGGTTTGTAGGTGTATAAACCTGTTATTTGTATGTTATATATTCATTGTTTAATAAGTTATGACTTTAATTTTGTTTATTTAACTTTTTATATGTACTTTTCACACATAAACTACTCAGAGAGAGGGAAATACTCAGGTAAGCAGAAAACATCAAAACATAACAAGATGGGTTGGTCCTCGGTCCTACCACGAGGATCTTTGTGTAGTTGCAACTTGAACGGGTGACATCCACTCAGTTTGATTTTATCCAGTACAGGTAACAATCAAAGAAGAAGAAGAAGAAGACTTCTTTTTGTAATCATTTTCTGCAAACGCTCCCGCCTCCCTGTGCTAGCTGAAGAATCCGTTTCATCGGTTTTTGCGGACTTCCTTTTAATCAAGATTTAGCTCCGTGCGACTTCTTTTTATGGCCATATTTTGAGAAATTGAAGAAATAATCAACACACTACAAATTCTAGAAAATATATTCAATATCCTGAAATGAAGAATTGTAAAGTATTTTGAAGTAGTTGGTGAGCATTTTCAGCAGCTCTTGTAATAAAATAAAATCTGGTGGCTTACGGATAAGATAGGGCATGTTCTGAGAAGAAAACATAAAAGCAATCTTCACGACCAACGAAACCCTAGGCAAGGGTTTCCGATCAGCTAAAGATCATACTTCTAGCTTAAAATCAGCCGGTATCTACAACATCTCCTGCCCCTGTGGCACAAACTATATTGGACAAACTGGACGTTCCATCCATCGAGTTCAGACTCCGAGAGCATATAGGTGACTGCAAACATAAGCGCATGCGCGGTGGCACCTGCATAACTGGCCACAAAATGGATTTGGAAATGCGCGAGTGCTTAGTAAAATTCCGTATTACTCTCCAAGAATCATACGAGAAGCAATTAAAATTTAGAAACAACACAATAACATCAGCAGAGAGGATGGTTTCAGGCTCAGTAAAGCTTGAACACCGGTAGTTCATCCTCTAAAGATCTTCAAAAACAACAAAGTTACAGTAGAATCTAACATTTGCGATGGCTCTGTGCAATTGACTGTAATAAGTAGATAAAATCTGACTCAGAAGTGAAAAATAAGATTTAAATGAGAAATTAGGGTATATGTTGAAAACGAGATCTTTCACCTGGGATTTTTGCAGCTTGTGCAGTAGATATTTTGTTTTCCAAAAAAAACGCGTAATAATTTTTTTGATATCTTAGTTGAAAATTAAGCTTGGACTGTTAGCCTTCAAAACCAAGAATTTCATCAAAATTGGGCGGAGAAACAAAAACGTTATTTACATTTTAGTGAATGTATGTAAAAAAACTTTGGAGCGTAACGGTACCGAATTAAAAAAAATCACTAGGTGATCTAAGGGTTAAATAAGCTCAGCTATATCTGAATATTGTTTTTCGGGCATGTTTAGAATCACCCTGTACATAATTGCAATTATTTTAAGCATTTTGTGGTTGGCACTTTTAGAAATGTTGCTCCAATACTGTCCGTATTTTTGTCACTGCCATAATCGTAAAGCTTATTGTTTGTGCTCCAGACTTGTATCAAATAAACTTTCATATACCTACCTTATTGAGATTTTTTAAATTCAAGTAGACCTGTTGTTGCTCTAGGAATAATTATATTTGTGTACATAAGATACAATACTTAACCTATTTGAATATCTAATCTAGCAAACATGTATAAACAGAAACAAGATAAAGTTGTAAAAGGCACAATGGCATCATATAATATCTTAATAGTGCTTTCCCACGTGTGTAACTAACAAGGAAAACAAACCACGCAGACAACAGTTTCGTTTTTAAGTAAATACAACTTTTACTGTCGAGTAGGCAGCTCTTCTGCAGTTGCGATCTAATTATAATTGTCAATTAGGTGATTATACAAAGAACTAGATGTTGCGCGACCTTATAACTAATACAAAAGTGTGCTAGTACCGTTACCGGTAGCTGGATTAATCATCCGCAGGTATTGCTACATAACCTAAAGTAGCACTCGGCGCCGAACCAGTTTTACCTTATTGCATTATACCTATACCAGTGTTAACCATAAACACATTTTTTCCCAGCGGAACTGCGGCGTTGAAATGAGAGGGTGGTAAAAACTAACATAAATGAGGGTCGGCGCCAGAGTGGGTTCAAGCATGTAGGCGGGTAGAGATTGTAGATTCTGCACTGTGAATTGATAATTTCGTGAAAAGGTTATTGTTTAAAATATGATTGATGGAATATATACAGGCTGTTCTATTGAAAAAGATTTGCCTGTAAGTGGACGTCTCTTTTGTACAGTTTGATAAACGGGATTGTCGACGAAGGTTGGTTGTGGAAAGCAAAATGCATGTCTTTGCTTAATCCGTACAGTTATACCAGGTCGGCAAACTTTACGAGGGATCAGGCTTATGTAATCAATAAGTGCTGGGGGGCAGGAGGGGGGCGGCCATCCTTCGACACCTCTAAGGAAAGGGTTTTTTTGTAAGCTTAGTCATGAAATCAATGATACTATCTGAACCCTTAAATGGGAGGTGTTATATTTTTCGTTTCATGAAAACTTGAATCCGCTCTTGAGAGAAGGGCGTTGGAGCCGGGTTGGCGAGGCTTCGGTTATGTACGCTCTGTTTAGTCTGCCAGTTGGCATGGGGGCAGCCACTACCCCTCCGATGGGTACCTGCGAGCTATTGGGGTTGTGGTAGATTCTAGTGTACCACGTCACAGATTCACTATCATACAATCACTTTCTGCGATTAGTGAAACCATAGCAAGAACCAATCGAAATGTGACAGCTGCCAAATGGCCCGCAAAGCAGAAAGATACAAAATTTTCATTTTTTTCTTATATTAGTAAATTGCTTCCTAGTTAATCATAATTTTACGTAATGTTACTCAATTTCATATTGTTTTGTTAAAATAGCTGGGCTAATAAGGAAACCGTAAATCGGGTAGAGGTAAATTATGAGCTGACAGTGACGGCATGTGCGGCCATGAAGATAATTTTTCTGATAATCACTAAAATTGATATATTTAACTGGTAAAATCGACAGCAGCAACGGGAGGATAAGGGTTTTTTATGAAACATCACGAGGGCCACACGAAAAATATTTTTTTACAAAACTACGCGGGCTGCACAAAAAGTCCTAGAGCGTCGCGGTTGCCGGCCTCTGGTTTATAACATTTGCTGCAGTTAGTATACATATAGTAGTACATATATATATTTACTTTGCATGCATACTTTAACGATCTTCCTATAAGTTTGTTATGTTTATTTGATTTTGTGCCACTTTGTTTTATGTATGTATTAGTCATACTTTAATTGCCGCTTCATAGGAATCAAAATTCTATTTTAATTGCCATCTTCTTATGTCGATTACAGTTTTCGCTATATTTTCTTTTAAGATTAAGTAATGTTGACAGTTCCCTTTGTAAGCTGAAATTGCCGATTTATGATTTGGTCTGCACCTGACCCTGGACGCTTTCTGCGAATTTACGTTTCAGACCTTTCCAGAACTATTTCATCATATTTCTCAATGTGGTGTAATATTTTCGACCAACGCATATTCACGTAGCGTTTAGCTCTTCAGCCAGCCTTCCATCTTCGCCGACTCCGGTCTAACCAAATTACATCTACGGGGGCCGTGAGGAAATTAAGTGCTGCAGTAGGCGCTAGACTCTTAAAACGAAATGACGTCCCTTTTTTTCCTGATAACGGGTCTCTTCGCGGCTCCTCTGCTATATCGAGTTTTACCGTACCATAGTTTTGCCTTAAGCAAAAAGAGAATCTCGACGAAGTCGGATCTGAATAAATATTAGCAGTGTTAGCCTGGATACAGAGCAATTAAGTGTAATGATTGTTCTTTCGATTCATTCGGACACAAGCGAATTGAACCCGTGAAAGTTGTGCTTCGTTGTTCCACTCGTTTGAAGCCGTGAAAGTGGATGTAAACTAATTCCTAGGGGCGTACCAACTGATATTTCGTCTCGCAGTTTTCTGAAGATGGCGTCTACCTTTTTTTCCCGGACCTGAAAGTACCCCTGACTGTACCTGCATCTGGAAAACAACCCCTAGAATTGTGCCTGCCTTAATCGGAATTCAAGGTAATGGACCTAGTTTTTTTGTGTGGTGAAAAAAAAAGGAAGAAACCTTTTTCGCGCTAACTTGCAAAATTCCAAGTGACTGAACCCTTTTTTTATGTAACAAGAAGCGACCTTCAGTCGCCGATTGTTCTTTGTCGTATTACTAATTGTAAAAAGTAATGTTTGTTACATTGTGTGATTCTTGTAAACTCCGACGCCACTGGCCACGTAGTTGTTTGAAGAATGTAGATGACGTCCGCCACCGACGTCGAGTTCTCCCCTTGAACGTTCAAATTAAAAGCTTGTAATATGGAACTATAAAATCATCATTTGCTGTCATTCTTTTGTACTTTTGTCATTTCCAATAATTTAATTATATGTGTTTTAAAATTTACCGCCTCTTTTTATTATTGTGTATTTTGTATTTGTGTGTGCATGAATTTTGCAAGCTTTCTAAACAGGAGGGAGGTACAATAAAGGTGAGTTCGATTCCCGTAAGAGAACCTACAATCAGCTGTGCTTTGGAAGGTGACGCCCACTCATTTTGACCTACTCTGTACACTTCCAGGAAGATTTCCTCCCGTAAGCGATTTCCGCGAACTCCCCTACTCCTCTGAGCTAAGCTGCAGGCCTCTTTCCACCTATCCGGTTGCGGGTCGACGAAAAAGCTCGTTTGGCTCGTCTTCCGCATGTACTAAAAGTCGACGCTCGAATTGCTTGATCGATTCTATACATATGCAGTTTTAAGATTTTTAGTAAATAAAATACAACAGCCTGCTCTAGAAAGGTCTAGTAATCACAACGTTGGCGATTTTGCTTCATATTTAAAGCTGTAACAATATTCAATCTAAACAAAAAGATCGGTCGCTTGCAATACGAGTTCCTCACAAAAGTATTTGTGATTGGAAGACAACACATAAAGAACAAGAATTTGTTAGCTTTTACAGAGATTCATGGCTATTCAACAATTAGATTAGGAAACCACGTGTATTTGTTCTTCTTACTTTGTCTTACTTATTGTTTAATGTATGTCAGGCAAAGTAATAAGGAGAGGCGATGAAGTTGAAAATCAATAGGTTCTGGTTTATACATTAACATTTAATAAAACCAAGTATGATGCAAAACTTTTGAAAACCCCCTTACCACCACGATATTTGGAACACCTGAAAACGTATTTCGTATATCTAAAGTAATTTTGGCTGTGAAATACTTCTAAGATAAGTTTTTCACCAAGTCAGCAATGGTAGTCCAAGTTAAGTTATACTGGCTTATAAATTTCTAAAGCGTATGCGTTGGAAGCATGTTTTAATATAAAGAAAAACGGTTTGAGTAAACGTGTAATATGTATTGAATTAAATCTATCCAGTAATGGTTCTAAATACACGTTTTTTGTTTTTGATTAGCTAGAAAACTGTTATATTTTAGAGATGAAACAAAAACGTGAATGTAGTGACAACTAGACTTTCTATAGACAGCTTCTACCAGGTGCGAATGGTTAGAGCGATAATGCTAAGACTTGTGACGCCTATTTAATTTCACACTACAATGATACCAAAAATATTAGCGAGAAAAAAAATCCAAACTCCTCTTCTTACTACACCACTGCTCTGTAGATGAATTACCAAATTTGATTATGTTAGTATCCCGGTGAACTCAATCGAAGATGGGCTGAGTTCCAATAAAATAAAAAAATACTAGGCGCCACCGACTTCAAAATTACTAACACAATCCTAGATTTAACAAATTAGAAAAGTCGGATTCTCTGGTCCAGCATTCACCTACCTTTCCTTTTGTAGTAGTTCTCTCTTTGATCTCAATTTCAAAATTACCGGCGTAAATGAAAAGACAAATTGCAAATAAATTAAATTTAATGTTCAGCAAATAATCACCCATGTATCGGTTTTGCATAAAACATAACAACGTTAGAGAAGCCAATTTTACGTACAGTACACAATTACTCTGCTGAACGTAAGACTCACACAAACCCTAGATAATTATTGCGTGTCTAGAAACATATATATACATTGATAAACTTAATAAGCAGAACGCATACCTACGGAGAGATCTCTACGGTTTGTATGGCGATAAATTAAACAATAAAATTAATAAAACCCAAGTGAACTACAAGACGCAATAATACACGACGGTTGGAGTACCCTGTATATCAAAACCACGTAAAATTGCCGTCCTATTACAAAATCATTATAAAAATATTAATTCCCCCAATATCATAAAGTTATAAAATCTATGACGAGTAATAATAATACACAATTAATTATTTCTACGACATTGAAACACGCTATAAGTAAATCAATTTATAATGCGAAATCAAAATTTGCACTTCCCTTTTTCAACGATGGTTTCTTATCTATGGAATGCGACCTCCATACAGGTGTTGAAGAAATCCAGATGTACACTACGAAATAGCTCGGAATTTCCGTGAAATGTAAATTCCCAGATCGTTATCACTCTCAATTCTTGTATGGGCGGATTAATTACCCCACACTTCGTGCCTAAATTTATTTAAAATACAAAAAATTAGCAAACAAATCCGAGAGAACGGAACAAGACAAAAGTTCGTGAAATAAAAACTCACCAGATTGCTTTATTCTGGCATGAATACTAGCCTCCTCACTGTGGTAAATAATATCGGAAAACTTCCTGAGTTGATTACTTCCAAACGAAGAAACAAAACTCTAAAGTGGCGTAGACTTTTAGAATGGAATAAACTTTCCTGTCAGTAAAGACTAATTTGAATCTACGACACAAAATACCTCCAGAGAAAAGAATCGTAGTATCTTCGACAACGAACTACGTACAACTGTCGTATCCCAAAAATCTCCCCTCAAAATTTGAAACTTGGACTCGCCCAAAATTCAACAGGTCTACCAGCTTCGAAATATATATTTTACTACAATTGGGGAATAACACCATACGCAAAATGAGTTGTCTAAAAATCAGGCGTAAGAAACGTTACAGACTATTTCTTTTGACTAATTGTTTACTCGTTTGCAGTAGCTTTCTTTATTTACGTATTTTGACAGCAGATCTAGAACACTTTGTACCGTTCTGCTGTGCTACAAATAGAATTGTAGATTTAATTTAAAAATGCCTGTCTGTTATTTTTCTCAAAAGAAGGAGACAAGACTCAATGCATGCAACTAACAATATCTTTTTAAAATTGGCATTAAAGTGATACAACCTGTCCGTGCTTTTGTCCAAAAAAAAAATTATTTTGTCATTTACTTCCATTGAAAACCACACCGTTGTAGCTATTGAAATAAATTCTCAAGCTGGTGTTTCCTAATTCTGTGACATTTTAAAAACGTATTATACAGGAGTTTAAAAATTGTGTCCGATGAAACTTGCTACTATTTTTAAGGAGAAAATCTAGATACATATGACAAATAGATTGGGTCAATTTTAGCTTAGCTGTACATAACTTACGGTAAAATATGTTCTGCAAAGTTACAAATATTAACATGTTGATTGTAATAGGGTTGTGGACAACGGCAATAAACAAGTATACTTAACTTTAAACAGACTAAACGGGGGCAACGTGGTATGACACATTATCATAAAATGTGAATGAGGGTTTCTTTTTTACATCTACACTTCCTACATATGAAGTCGTTGCTGATCCTTTATCATCGCCATCATCATCAATTAGCCCATTTGATTCTACTAATGGGTAAAGGACTCCCTTAATGCATTATACTTATTTGGGTCCTGTACCACTAGTATCCAGTTTATTGTGGTTCTGTTAACGTCATAGATCCTTATGGTGTGTAAATGCTTTTGTGGATAACTTGGACAAGGCAGCAGGCCGGTTACCGGACGGATGCTTCTTCCGGTTATTTACAGAAGCGTTTTGGACACGGGAAGAGTTTCGCTTGCAGCAATTCTCCCTGTAACACTCCCTCAGTGACGAACTGAGCATTTGTCCAGCTTCTGATTTTGTGCGTAAGGGAGCCCTCTGGTCCCATCAATGGAGTATCCAGGCTAGATTTCGATAGAGGATTGGGCTCTTGATTCTTCTCTATGTTGCTATGATCAGGGACTAATAGCAATTTGACCTAGTTGCACGCACTGTGTCAATCAATCAACACCTGGCAGCGGATTAGTATCAGGAAGGAGCTGATCCTGGGGAGCTAAGATTAAATATGTTATGATACACGCTCCCCTTTCTAGCAAGACCAAACTTTGAATTCTCCCGAGTGCTGTAAAATGGCCCAGAAAATGTGACAGAACGTAGAAAACCATGATGCATTAAAGTTTGTTCAAATATTTTTCAAGTATGGAAAAATATTTAATCGGGTCTAAACGTAATTTTGAGCGTGTAAGTACATCTGCGTCTGCAGATAAAGAAGCTGTCAACACTACCAAAGAAAAAGCTAGAAAATATTGTGATGAGTTTTTGCATTTTGGTTTTATAAATATAGTCGTTAATGGTGAAGAGCGACCACAGTGTATAATCTGTTTCAATATTTTGGCTGCAATCAAAGGATAAGGTCATGAAAATAAATCTCACAATTTTCTTGTGAAAAAATTGAAAGAGTTTAATAATCAGAAATTAACCTAATTAATACAGTTTGGTAGTTGCCTCAAAAAGCTCGGCTTGCATCGTATAAAGTTCCACATCGCATAGTCAAGTGCAAGAAACCTCACACTATTGCGGAAAATCGTATTTTTTCTGCCGCCGTTGATATGGCCGCAACGATGTTGTGATAGTACTACTTCAACAGTACTGCATAAGCAAAAGCATTTGTTATGTTCGTTTCAAATTTGCCGCTTTATATGAATTAATTCCGTAATTTGTTTTCCGCTTCGTAAGAATTAATAACGTTATTTTAATTGCAGGCTTATTTTGGGTTACTGTTCCGCTATTGTGTTTTATCTTTCTAAGTTTGAGTTATGTTGACAGTTTCTTTGGTGTCGAAATTGCCGAGTATTGTTTTTCTCGCGCGCGACTTTAAACACTTCTCAGAATTCCCCTGTAGCCGCGTCAGCATATCGCCTCCCGAAGGATTTCTCGAAAGTCGCACGTGTTAATTTTCTTTCTAGAACATTTCATCACATGTCGAAATATGGTGCAATTTTTTTGGGGGAAGTGGAGATTCCCGTTACGTTTTTACGTCAGTCAATCTTCCACCTTTCTTGGCTCCGGACCTTCCCAAAAAACATCTTCAGGGGAGGGCCGTAAATATATCGAGTGCTGCAAGTGGCGGCTTTTGAGTTTTTTTCGAGGGGTATCCGTTATGTGTGTTCCGTCTCGCTGTTTTACCAAGGGGTTCTAAACAGACCATCGGCTACTGCCGGATTTAAAAGGAAACACTGGATTCAACCCCGGTAAAGGCAATTCCGTGTGAATTGGCCGATCGCCGTTTGGCGGATTAATTTCGAAACCAGCTCCCGTCGCTCTGCTGTTACCATAGGTGCGCTGAACGCATCAAAGTTCCGGGCCCCTGGATGTTGACTTCCTTCAACCCAGGCTTCAGGGCCGTACCCATGGATTTTTATCATCATCTTGTGAACCAGTATTGTGCCGGCCGCTCCTATTTCCGTTTAAGGTAAAAGATCTAGTTTTTGTGATGTGTAAAAGAAACCGTTTTTGTTTCGCGTTATCTTGCAAACTTCAAATTTTGCTGTCATGTAACTGGAAACAGCGACCTTCAGTCGCCGTTTGTGGTGTTAGTTGTTAATTATAAAACTACCGAATTATATTCCGTTTTATTCGTGTAAACTTCAGCGTCCCTGGTGTACGTGCTGTATGAACGAACGTAAATCCCGTTGCACAAGTGGCGGCGAG
>JABXWE010022589.1:0-13119 GCA_014611495.1 Limonius californicus
TATGTCCGGGGGGTTTTATGTCCGGGGGTTTTTTGTCCGGGGGTTTTATGTCCGGGGTTTTTTGTCCGGGGGTTTTCTGTCCGGCTACGGATAGATAGATAGAACCTAGAAAATGTAAAAATATACAGGGCGTTCCAATGAGGTATTAGGAATTGAGTTTTACTGAATGTGGTTGTAAGTTAGAAACATCCTGTGCAAGATATTTAAATTTGAAACAGTACGGCACCTACCTGAAAGTGCATTCCTGTAAACTGCAAAATAATTTTGAAAAAATATATACCGTTCTTTAGATTGTAACGTTTAGGACCATCCATATGATACGTTGTGGTATTGTGTTCCTTATTATTTTTTATGTACCTAGCAACAGGTTCGAAATCTAAGTAGCTGAACATTATAAATAGGTACAACGCTGTACAGGTTTAAAACATTTATTGACCAAAACTGCGACTTGTCATATTTACCCCCCGGTAGTCACGTGTAAAGACCAGGGAAACTGCAAATAAACTAGTCAGGGTAATTTATTTGTAAGTTAGCTTGTCGGAGTAAAGGACCCCCCCGTGGATTATTGCTCTTAGCATACTATAAGACGACGTGAAGGAAACAGGAAGGAATGTAACCTGGAGGAATCCTACAGGGGCGCTGGTCAAGCCAGAGTGCTCTACGGAAGGCGGGGAAAGGAAAGGAATTAATTCGCAAGGGAAAATCTCGCAGAGCAACATTTATAACAACTATTAAAATGCAGGGGTGATTTTGAAAATGTTGTGCTTTGATGAGCCAGTATAAATTAATTGTTTCCCTTTCAACAGTTCATTCGTATTTATAGGAAGAAACTACGTGACCAAAACAAGAAAAATATGTTCAGAAACTGAACCTTGAAATTTAAGCCGAATAATTTAATAGTTCTGGGAAATTTAATCCGAACTCCTCCAAAATGTTTTAAGTCGGCAAGCTTAACTCACAAGAACGTTCAACAATACAATAAATTACAAGAAATTGTAAGTAGTGCAAGTTCCTAAAATTACGTAAATAAATTACAAAATAATAGCCGAGTTAAGTTATGTGAATACAAAATCTGTTTATAAACATCCTGACCCTCAAACTACAGACCGCGAAGAACTGACTTTAGATTGCGTAATCTTGTTATAAACAGAAAGCCAATTCAATAACTAACTAAAATAATTTCAATTCAAATACCATAAAGACTAGAAATATTCAAAAATAGAAGCGGCCCCTCACAAGATACTAGCGTCGTTTTTTAAAAATTTAAGATAATGTTAATTATTACCCACACCAATAGCGATAGATACCTAAAGCCCTATATCGTTGTAAAGATAAAAAAAGTAAGAAATCCAAAAATGTAATATGCAGGATATGTTCTATTTAACCCTAGAACGCTAAGCATATTTCTAACACAACTTAAGACTAAGCATTCGTGAATTTTACGAATTTATTTTTTTCATGTGTATTTTGCTTAAAAAATCAACGCAAACACTAGGAAATATATTTATTGAACATAAACACTATAATATAATATCATTAAATACACGTTTTACAAATATCTCCACGGTGTTCATTACAAAATGGCTTATTACACTTTAAGCAAAAGTGAGTAGTCATTCGTCTTTTTCTTGATGGGCACTTCGCACATGTGGTCCTCTTGAGCTTATTAGGTACTGTGCCCTCTTCTAGTACTCTCTGTTCGTCTTCTTGTACTGTCCCTTCTAGGAGCTGACTAATACTTTCACGGAGTGAGCGTTGCAAAGTAGGTACTTTGATTCGTTCTTTTAGCCATGGCATTACTAAACATTTATACAAATCTAACATGTATGACTTTCTGGAGGTTAATTTTTGACGACGTTTTGCTCTATGGGCATTATATAAAATATAGCTATTTATGCAGGCAATATTTAGCATACCATACCAAAGACAGAGGCCATCTCTTAGTTTTTCTAGAGGTACTCATAATGGAACACATTTGATCCAAAGTATCCACTGACCCTTTTGTCTGATTGTAAGTCTCAATAATTTCTGGTTTTCCTGAAGTTTTTGAAATAGTACATCCTTGGTGCATTGTTGATAAAAGTAGAACGTTTTTATTCTTCTTTGGCGTGTAGGAGACTAGCACTTTTTGTTTGTCAAAACAAAATTTAGAGCTGCCTGGATCGCGATTCTTGGTTTCTAACATTTCTGAGGGAATCTCACGTTTATTTTTTCTAATAGTACCAACCAAGGTGAGATTGTAGGGCGGAGCTAATAAATCATCAGCTAGTTTCACGCTCGTGAACCAATTGTCCATTGTAATATTGCGATTGGAACCTGAAATTGTTTTGCACAATGTTTTAACGTAATATTCTCCTAAAGGCGTTCCGTTAGTATTTGTGCTTTTGCCTAAATATGGCATGGCGTCTAACATGTATTTTGATGAAACATCGCATATTAAAACTATTTTTATGCCATATTTCGACGGCTTATTAGGAATGTACATACGAAATGGACATCTTCCTCGAAAAGCTAGTAGTTGTTCGTCAATAGTTACGTAAGAGCTTGGTCTATATGAATTTTTGCACTGACCTATAAATTCATCCCAAATTTCCCTGATAGCCGCCAATGCATCTTTTTTTTTCTATCGTCTCTTGTTTCTTTATTGTCGAAACGTAAACAATCCAATAAAAACTTGAACCTTTCACGACTCATGACTGCTTTGTACACAGCTCCACATATTTTGTCATCAAATAATTCTTTAGATGCCAAATGGTTACTTTTCAAATAAGCGGACAATACCAGTAATCCTAGTAATGCTTTTATTTCGTTTAGATTAGTAGTGGATATTGTAGCACATTTTGTTTTATATTTGGCAGATTTTTTTTCAATCATAACATTTGTATGTAAAACAATTTTATCAATCATAGAATCAGTTATAAATAAATTAAGAGTTTCGTTCGGAAGAGGATCATTCTGGAAATTTGTTACAGGACCTGGAAAAATATGAAGTATATTTCGTTGCGGAGTTTTCGATGGCGACTTGGGAACTGCACTCCATAGATGGCCATTTTTCCCTTTAAGTCTAACTTGTGATCGAATTGTCTCATCAACTCTAACGATTCGTTGTTGTAGATGTGTTTCTTTATCAGATGCTTCATATTCCTGTTGGTCAGAATTATCTTCGTTATTTCTGGACAGTGCAGGTAAGGAATCATCTACAGATATTTGATCGTCGGAGTGTCTTTCTTCATGTGATTCTGCTTGTAAAAGTCTTCTTTTTTTGCTCTAGGAGGGCAACATTCGTCACTTCTATCATCCTCTGAAGGTTCGTATTCCGTTCCACTGTCTTCAAAATGCTCACTCTCTACGTTATCCTCAGTTTCACTACCACTTTCCTGTGTGCTGTCTTCTTCATCCGATTCTAAAATCAAGTTTTCTGCAATTTTCTCAAGTTCAGCTTGAGTTAAAGGCCTGTTTGTTTCCCAATTTTTAGACATATTCTTGTATAATAACTTCCAAGTACAACAAGTTAATACACACAGTACTAACCTAAAAAAATAGTGTATTTTCGTATAGCGCAATATTAAAAAAAAGTTACGTTAAGACTCACCTTTCGTAAAATTTACGACGTTGATACTATAGCTGTTCATACGTCACACTAAAAATTCAACTTATACCTTCAAACTCATTACCAACACTGCTTAAGAGAATAGCGAGACGCAGAGCTTGGTACCTAAAGAATCCGTAAGATGGCAACCGAAAATAAAAATCGCCGTCGTAAAATTTACGAAGCTTAGCGTTCTAGGGTTAAAATAAAGCGGTTGTTGATTGTCCCAATAAAACAAAACGCCCTATATAGTCGGAAATAATTTTAAGTTATGCACAGTAATCAAACAAACAACTTTGTAGTCCCGGTCAAACCGGAAGTCAAAACTAAAGTAAAAAAATCCTCAAATCGGCGCATTTAGAGGTTATTCTTAGATTAAAAATAATAGCTTTGAACCAAGAAAGTTACATGCTGTTACACCTCATCTCGTGGCCATTCAGTATAGCCTCAACAGGCATTTAAGAAGACGTGCTGTTTGGAATTTAGAAAATAAATTTAGAGAGAACTACGAAATTGCACATTTTGGTGTCTCGATGCATGGGCCCCCATAAGGGGATGCACGAGGGTGCGTCTTTACCTTCCTGGAAAAAATAATTGTCTACTACACCGATAACCTGACAGGTACATCAAGTTTGTCTGTTCTTAGAACTCTTGGCGGTAGGGAAATAAACATTTCAAATTACATTATTGATACCGGGCTTGTTCAACTGAATCCCATCTTTTATCAATTTAGCCTTGAAAACAAATGCAATAATTCAAGTAATGTTTGTTAATGTTAGTAGTGTTTGTATGCAACACATCAATACGTTTCTGGCGTTTGATTTGATTTTGACTTTTAAAACTTCGATTTTGAAATAGCGTATGTTGTTGAAAACCCGTCCAATTTTGATCAGCGTGCGGTTCTACAACTCGTGCGCTGAGGGTGTGCAGCCATTGCAGATTCATACGCGAATGCAAGCAATGTATGGAAATGCATGTATTGTGTACCCAACTGCGAACGAATGCTGCCAACAATTTAAGAATCGAAAAGATGGGACTGAATCAGCCGCGACCCAGATGCACAGTGTACTGCATGAACGGAAAACAATATGGCACGTGTGGAAGGCCTTATTAGAGAAAAATCGTTCAATTTCAATTGGAGAAATTTCAGAAATTGTTGGTGCGAGTGTAGGATCTGTCCATAGTATTGTTTTTAATCTGGGTTACTGGAAAGTTTGATCGCAAGGGATTCCTAGTCTCTTGTCTAATGAACACGAATGCTTGCGTATGGGCTCATCTCTGCAACACGTCACATACTATAGGCAAAATGGTGATGACGGTCTTCTGTCAATAGTTGCTGGTGACGGAACTTGGTGCCATTACTACGAGCCAGCATGTAAGTTATCGTGGATGTAGTGGAAACATTCAAGTTCACCGCCACCGAAGAAGTTTAAAGCACAACCTTCTGCAGGCAAGGTGAAGTTGACATTTTTTTTTCGACCATGAAGGACCCTTGTTGACGGAGTTTAAGGAACCTGGAGTAAATGTCAATGCAAATCTGCACAATGAAACTTTGAACAAGCTTCATCAAGCAATAAGACGGGAACGTCCAGGAAAACTTACGCGTGGGGTCATTTTGTAGCACTACAAAGCCAGGTTTTAATTGAACACACTTTGCAGAAAGAGTGCTTAAAGATTTGCAAACATTTATCATGGGATTTTCTAAATTAACGCACCTGCACCCCCCTGATTTAGCTATTTGGGCGCCTATAGCTCAGTGATTTGCTACTACAATCCACTACTAAGCGCGATGGAATTTCAACAAATTTGTGTGGCAGTTTAAAGCAACGCACAGAACCTAACCTTTACACGGGGCTGAAGTTACATACATTTTTGGATATGTATCTGACAGATGTGCACTATCACACTGTATTTTTAAATTTGCTAAGTTTTCGTTTTTACCTTTTCTGGCGTGTTTGAGCGAAGATTAAACAATATTATAAAGTGGTTAAATGCATTTATCATCACCGACGACTTCCATATGCCTCCACGTGACAAAATAAATATAAAGCAGAACCAAAAACAAATTTTTTTTTCTAGTTACGCTATTTCTCTTCTTTAGCGACCCCATCCACGCAGTAGAGGAGACCTCCTTAACAACCTGTACCAAGCTGTATCAAGTAAGCACCAGCTGTATCCGATTTACCTACGGGGTGGTTTCATGGTCGGTGGTCGGGAATTAGCCTAGGGAATCAGTTTATGCAGCGTAGTGCTTGGGCCTACATCCAGGGTGTCTAATACACCCAGATGTTGAAATGCACATTCACAAAAACAACAATTTTTAAAAGTTTTGATAAACGGTTTGGTACAAGTTCTGATGGAAGGTCTGCTCTAGGAGGTGGATGGGGGTCGCTAGAGAGGAGAAATTGCAAAACTAGAAAAATTGTTCACCATCTGGGTGTATTAGATACCCTCTGGCGGTAGGCCAAGTATGCTGCAGAAACATTCTCTGGGCTAGTTTCCGCTCTTTGCGCATGAAACCACCCCAATAGGTAAGTCGGATGTACCTGGTGTTTATTTAGTGCAAATAGTTAACAGGAAGGCCTCCGCTAGGGTGTGGATGTGATGTGTTAGAAAGAAGAAATTGCATAACTCGAAAAAAATTTGTTTTTGATCGAAAACATCCCATTTTTGTAAAAAGCTTTTTGTTTCGTAACAGTTATAAACTTCTGCTATTGAAATGGTTTGAATAAAGAAGACCTATTACTCTTTAATTCAAAAATATCAAACATGCGAAACAGAAAACCATGTGCTTTGTGTGTGGGTATATCAAGCTAGACACTTGATATCACACGTACATGCCTAATAATTTTTTTCAACAACCATTCTGTTTATGTTACAACTTTTAAAAGTATCTTTTGATTTTGTCTGTCCAAGTATGATACAACTAACAACCAAGTGACAGAAATACATCAGTAATTTTTTATGTGTTGCAGGTGGTCGTTATAGTATCCTGGTGATTGCCTCGAGTTTTCAAATTACCCTTGAGGAGCGACTGCCTTATTGAAAGATGGACGAAGACGAAATCTAAAAGAAAATATAATAACTAGGCTAGCTCCTGTAATTTACAACATCATTAGAAATACCAAACGGGACTTTCACCCCAGACCCTCGATGTGCAAGGACAAAGAAGGAAAATATATTACACAAGAATCAGATTACACAAGAATTGAATTACGCAAGAATTGGATTACACAAGAATTGGATTACACAAGAATCGGATCACACAAGAATAGGATCACACAAGAATCGGAAGTAGGTAATTGAAAAATGGAGACAACACTTTGCAGAACTGTTAACGCAAAGGGAGCTAAACGAAAGACCATCAAGTGTAAGAAGATATACAGTACAAACGGAGATTAAAGAGCCCACAATGGAAGAAGTAGCAGCTGCCATACTAAAGATGAAAAATGACAAAGCACCGGGAATTGATGGCATTCCAATCGAGCTAATAAAACCCGGCGGAGAAGCAGTAACTAAGGAAATTCATGAGTTAATGGTCCTGTAGGAACCAAATTAAAACACATATCTGTAAAACATAAGTGGTTATTGGTTCTTCATAATTGATGGTCTTTATCGGAACACTGGCAATTGAATCTCTCTTTTGTACACATACAAATCTTTTATAAAAATACCTTAGTTGCTATTTAACCTACTAATATTGACAACTCATGATAATTATTATAATAGTGCAATGACTTAAAAATATGCATACACACAACTATAGGAAAGCTGAGTTGGCTTCATGTGCAATGACAGCAAGCTATTAGTAAGAGTTCAATGACTTATAATAGGTACAAATTTATACACAGAATTCCATCACAGTCCTCATATGGAATAAGGAAGAAATGCCCGTTTTATGGGACACCAATCATTTGCCCAATCTTTAACAAGGGGGATAAGCACAAGTTACATATAAAATATTCACAAACATCCTACAACAAAAAGTAATGGCTTACGAAAACGACATAATCGGAGAGTACCAGGCCGGTTTCAGATAGGGTAGATCCGCCATGAACCAAATTTTTCAATACGACAAATGGAAAAAGCATGGGAATAATACCAATATATCAACTATTAATTGACTTTAAGGATGCACATGACGTCATAGATCGAAACAGCTTGTATAACTTTATGGAGGAGCCAGACATTCCGAGGAAATTAATTAGCTTAACAAGAATGACCATGGAAAACTCCAGAGTGGCGGTGAGGATACAGAATAGAATGTCCCCGACGTTCACAACATCCAAAGGCGTAAGACAAGGGGATGGGCTTACCCCAGTACTGTTTAACCTAGTACTGGAAAAAGTAATTAGAGAAGCAACAGACCGTACCGGTGGCACCATTATAAACAAGTTGCACTAAGGGATTGGATATTAGATGATATTAACCTGATAGTAAGATCGGAAAGAGTAATTAAAGACATCTACCGCAAAATAGAAACACAAGCTCAAAGATAGGACTACAGATCAACGAACAGAAGACAAAGATGTTAACGGTAAAACCTCCAAGAAGAAAGGTCAAAATTTTGAAGTAGTACAACGATTCAAGTACCTGGGAGCTCAAATAAATAGTGAAACAAACTTATGCAAGAAATTCAACTATGTGTTACAACCGGGAATTGGAACATATTTCTCATGAATGTCGATCTTTAAAGCATCGTATGTAACAAGGATAACCAAATTAAAGATACACAAAATTATAATAAGACCGGTGGTAACATACAGATATCATACATGGACAATGACCAAAGAGGCGGAAGAAACAGTACTATGCTTTGAAAGACGAATACTATGAAGAATTTGCAGTCCAATATAAGAAGACGTCCTGTGGAGAATAAGGTACAATTTTGATTTGAGATAACTGTATAAAGAGGCAAACATAGAATTTGCAAAACTGCTAAGACTGAAATGGACTGTACATATGTAGAACGAATGGACAATCCCAAAAAACCAAAGAAAATGCATCAAGAACAAATGGAAGGCAGAAGAACAAGAGACCACCGTTCAAGACAAAGATGGTCCGACAATGTAGAAGAGGATGCACACCCAAAACTGGAAGATTAGTGTACAGAACAGCAGGGAAGAGTGGAGGCGAAAAATACGGGGGTGGTCCAGGTCCAGGCTAGTTCATGAATATATTTGAAACTTCCAGATGACAGGTAATACTTAGTTGATTGTGCTTAAGTATAGTTCGAATAGTTACTTGTGAATCGAGATGCAATATACATAATAGTAATTGTGAGCTATTCATATTTTAAAGTTTTGGAACAATTGATTAGAATAATGCTGTTACATACCAAAACTTCAGTGACAATTATGTTAGTAGCTAAATCTTTGTAAACTAACAAAATAGTAGGTCAAACCTGCAGGCAGTAGGCACTGTGCGAATCAGATTATACAGGGTGGTTCATAACCTATGGAGGAGACTGAAAGGGCAGCTAGAGGGGCCAAATAAAATGTTTTCATTATAAACTACCAAAACCCAATAATCATAAAGTTGGAGCTAGTTAAGGTTCAATCAATTAATGAGAATTTGTTTGAAACTATGGTGGTAACTTACGTTTTAAATTCAAATTAGGGATATTTGAGCGTTAATTAAACAAGTACCTATTTAGTTAAAAAATTATAAATATTTAAAAACAAAAGATACATTTATTAAATATTATCTTATAATGCCAAATAATTGGTATTCATTTATTAAGTGCTGTTGATCATTTAATAAAACTAGAAAACTAAAGGAAATTCATTTTAATATTAGTACATTTAAATGTCAATTTAAGTTACAAATGGACAGTTAAATGTACTAATATTAAAGTGAATTTTCTTGGGTTCTGTCTATCCGTGTCTTGCAACATTTCAGTTTTTTTTAGTTCAGCTTTCATTAATTAGAGAGGTACTTTACATTCTTACTGTTTTAGTCATTATTTAGGTGATTTCTGCATCATTTAATTTAGGCTGGTCGTCCATTGGAAGCAAAAACAAGCGGCTATGAGCTCACGCGACACGAGCGTCAACAAGTGGCTATGCGCGGCAAATCCTAAGTACTGTATTTCAATAGTAACCTCGTCCATTACGAGCAAGTTTGAGCGGGCGGCTACAAGCGTAAACGTGTTTGCGCTGCAAATCCCATCAGGATGGGATTTTCGCTTGTAGCAGCGTGAATTTTAGTCAGTTTGTGAACACCAGTGAGATAGGTTGTTTTGGTTATTATTATTAGTTTTTTTTTATTTGTACGTGCATTATTAATAATTGATATAGGTAGTTCGTTTTTTTATAAATATTTCATAGCAATGGATGAAGAGACCGATAAACTTATCAATTCAATACATTCGTATTCCCCACTGTGGGACATGAGAGATAAAAGGTACCATTCGCGAAGTATCCAAAGAAAACTATGGGCAAACGTTGCAGTTGAAATGGGATGTGATGGTAAGTAAAGAAATAAACTTATGAAAGTAGGTATATTAAATAATCTGCATGTTGTAATCTAGTCTATAGGTTCGTGTTCACAAAAAAATGACATAAATTTATCTCTGATAACATATGCTGTGTGAATTATTAAATAAGAAGGCGACGATAAATCTTTTATTTTAATAACAGAACTAACTACTACATTCTAATACTAAACTGGTAGGCAAACTTAGGCTACGCGAACACACCTCGAACACTACTCGAACGCTACTGTCCTTCGTACTTAAACTAGTGGTGGTTCTCCCTGAGACCCCTACTTTCTCAG
The DNA here is from genome assembly GCA_014611495.1 of Limonius californicus. Lineage (NCBI taxonomy): Eukaryota > Metazoa > Arthropoda > Insecta > Coleoptera > Elateridae > Limonius > Limonius californicus. Next base: position 10,367 of record JABXWE010022589.1, read on the forward strand.
TTGACACTAATAAAGTTTCCACATCCTCCGCCGGCGAAATTATTGGTCACCTACTTCCAGGGGGTATAAAAGTTGTATGGGACGCTTGAATATATGTAGTCCCATTTGCACACCGCACACTGCATGCCCGAACTTTTCCGTCGCGACCAGTAAGTAGGTCCTCAACTATGCCCATTTTCCATAAAAGGCATCGGTTATCGTTTCCGCGAACTAACACTACGTCTCCAACACTCACCCTAACCTCGCGTACATTTACATTGTGATGGGCACTACGAAGATGTTGCAGGTATTCCGTAGACCATCTCTTCCGAAAATGTTCAATGGCTCGCATTCGTTGTTTCCATTGCTTTCGTAGCATTGAACCGGTGACATTCCCTGAAGGTGCAATATTACCGAAGCTTGCTCCCGATAAAAAATGTGCTGGCGTTAACGGTAGCAGGTCCTTTGGATCGTTCCCTATGTAAGTGAGTGGTCGGGCGTTAATTGTAGCTTCTATTTCCGTTAATAAGGTAGTTAATTGCTCCCTGTCCAATGAAAATCTTCCTACCGACGCTCGAAGTGCATCTTTGACGGATTTCACCAACCTTTCCCAGAAACCGCCCCACCAGGCAGCTCGCTCCACTATATATTTCCACCGGATCCTATGATTAGCCGCGAAATTATTTATTTCTTGACCCTGTAAAATTTCACTTACTACACTTAAATCCTTAGAAAGTCTTAAATGTTTTCGCATTGTCGGAGTAAATGGTTACGGGTATTCCACGACGAACAATAAATCTTCTTATTGCAAGAAGGCTTGTTTCTGCGCTCATGTTTGGGACAAGCTCTAAGTGCAATGCCCTTGTGACGGCACAGGTAAAGAGAAAAATATAACACTTCTTGCTTTCACTTTCTTTGAAGTACAATGGACCAGCGAAGTCTAATCCTGTAACTTCGAAGGCCCTTGTTTGAGTCGCCACCCTGTCTCGGGGCAACGGAGCAAATGGGGCTGCTCCGGGCTTTCCTCGTAGTTTTTTACAGATAATGCATTTGGATAGAACTGATTTTACCAGCTGCCGTCCTCGTATCATCCAGAATCTCTTGCGAATTTCATACAACGTCGAATTTACGCCACCATGGTGGAGACGGTGAATTTTAAAAATTAATAATTTATTGAAATGAGCGCGATTTGGTAATATAATCGGGTGTAGTACCTCATATTCTGCATCGAGATTCTGTAGGCGGTCTCCGACATGTAACAGCCCTTTGTAATCTAAAAAAGGGTTTAAAGTTAAGATTTTAGAATTTAAATCTACTGGATCACCTGCCTGAAGGCAAGTAATCTCGTCAGAATATTCGCTATGCTGACATTCCGTTAATAAAACGAATTCAGCTTGCTCCATTTCTTCTGAAGTAATGTTTCCAATAATCCTATTGGCCTTTAATTTAATGTTTTTTACGAATCTTAATACGTAGGCTATAACTCGTAGTAGATAATCCAGATTACTGAACTTCGTGACCTCCGTAAGTGGACCTCTTGTGCTACGTATACGCACTTGGTTGAGTAAACTCACCGTCGACATAGTTAATAATAATGTGTCCTCTTCGTTCGTTGAATGCTGTGGCCAGTTTACTTCGCTCTTTCGCAACCATAATGGTCCGTTTTGCCATATATTCGACTCTATTAAAGTTTTTGCACTAATTCCGCGAGTCAGTAAGTCCGCAGGGTTCTCGCTACCTGGGCAATGATACCATCCACGCGCGTCCCGTGATAAAGATTGTATTTCTTTTACCCGGTTTGACACGTATGGTTTCCATTTCGCTGGATCGCCTTTAATCCAATGTAGAGCAATTTGCGAGTCACCCCATAATACAGTTTCTTTTATTGTAATCGACAATTTCATCCGTATGAATTTTTGCAACCGTGCCGCTAATAGGGCCGCGGTTAGCTCCAGTCGCGGTAAGGTCATTACTTTATCGGCATGGTTTTTTAACGGCGCCACACGGTTTTTTGAACACAATAGCGTAATATCCACTTTTCCCGCTTGGTTTATACTTTGAACGTACGCCACAACTCCATACGCTTGCAAACTCGCGTCGGCAAAAAGATGTAGATCACATTCGCGAACTTCGCCCGAAAACAAACATCGCGGTACAGAAAAGTTAGATAGCGATTTTAATTGTGCTGTCCATTCGTGCCACTGCTTGCTTATATCCGACTGTATTATATCGTCCCAACCTAGTTCTTTCTTCCAGATATTCTGGAATAGTATTTTAATCTTCACGGTGAACGGGCTAATTAATCCGATTGGATCGTATACGCGAGCTATTGTCTGCAAAACATTGCGTTTTGTAACGATCTTAGCGGAATTCGCAAAGTCTATAACACTCGACAAAACAACGTTTAGTCGGTCGTTCGCGGTATGCCAATTAATACCTAACACTTTAGGTGAAACTTTACCATTGGGATCCACATTTTCCTTTAAAATATGTCTGCTCATAGTCCACTTTCGCAAATTCATAGACGCTTCGCTAAATAGCTTTATAGCACTTTGCTTTAATTGTGCAGCGAAACTGTCATCATTCACACTGATCACCAGATCGTCCACATAAAACCCTCGCTGTAAGACTTCCATCACTTTATTGTCTTTGCTGTTACTATTGCGTAAATGCGTTCGAATTACAGCGCTTAAAAGAAATGGACTACAGGTTACCCCGAATGTAACGCGAGTCATTCGATAAGTCTGCAATTTATCTTCATCGTACCACAGGAA
>JABXWE010022590.1:0-10845 GCA_014611495.1 Limonius californicus
ATATATAATATATATATATATATATATATAGTCAGCTCTTTAACCGCAAGCAGTTATGGCTACTTATTTACATAAGTTTTCTCAATCCTGATTTGGGACGGATGAATTCCCGGTTCTTCTTTTGCTACTCTTTCTTTTTTTAATCTGTTAATTTTTTGCTCGTTCTAGCTTCTGCTATCTTTGTCCATTCTTTCCTCTTTTTACACTTCTCTTTCCAGTTATCTATTCCTAGCTTCTTTAGGTCTTTTTCTACATCAGCGAGCCATCGTAGACTAGGCTGCCTCTTCTTCTTTTTTCTGTTGGTGTCGATTCTGTTATTACTCTTGTTGCTCTTTTTTTTGTCTGTCCTCATTAGTGACCTAGCCATTTTATTCTTTGTGACTTTATATATGTTACAATATCTTCCCCTTTCATTTGCTCTCTCAGTTCAAAGTTCATTCTCGGTCTGTATTCGTCTTCTTCTGTTCGTACTGGCCCCATTATTCTTCGTAATATTTTCCTTTCGAACACTTTTAGAGTTTCTTCTTCTTTTTTGGTTAGGGTCCATACTTCTGTTCCATATGTCACTACTGGTCTAACGATGGTTTTATATAATTGTAGCTTTACTTTGTTACTTAGATATTTAGAGTTTAAGCATGTTTTATTTGCATAATATGCTCTGTGTCCCATTTGTATTTTTTGTTTTGTTTTTTCACATTCACTATATTTTTTATTGTAAACTATTATTCCCAAATATTTAAAACTTTGGACTGATTCAAATTTATAACTTTTAATTTTTAGATATTCGTCATTGCTGTTGTCACTGTATTTTAAATATTTTGTTTTATTTTCACTAATTCTTAAACCCGTTTTTTTTTGTTTCTTCCTCTAGTCTCATAAAGCTTTTTATTAGTCCCTCTTTTGTTGTACTGATAATTGTAACATCGTCTGCGTAAGCGATAATTTGTGTTTTTAATATTTATTGTCCCTTCCAACTGTGATTTTCTAATTGCACCTTCTAAGGCTATATTAAACAATGTAGCTGATGCCTGATAGCATATCCCCCTGCCTAACGCCTAGTTGTACATTAAAGCTTTCACTTGTATCATTTCCTATTTTCACTACTGCGGTTGAGTCTTTTAGGGTCATTTCGACAAGATTTACTATTTTTTGTGGAGTCCGCATGTACTCTAGTTCTTTTAATATTTTTTCTCTTATTACTTTATCGAAAGCCTGTTTAAAGTCTATGAATAGGATGTGAAGAGTTATTTGACGTTCTTTTGCTTTTTCTAGTATTTGTTGTACTATGTGTATTGCGTCTGTGGTCGATCTGCTTTGTCTAAAGCCTTGCTGGTAGTCCCCTAGTTCGTTCTCTGCATATTCTTGTAGTTTTTCTTTAATTATTTTTGAGATAACTTTATAGGCCACATTTAGTAATGTTATTCCTCTGTAATTTGAGCAATCCTCTAAATCTCCCTTTTTGTGGATTGTAAATTTTACTCCTTTCTTCCAGTCTTCCGGCATGCTTTCTTCTCTCCATATCAGGCAGATTAGTTCATGTAGCTTTTCATGCAGTTTTCACCTCCGTATTTGAGGTATTCTGTTATTGTTCCGTCACTTCCTGGCGTCTTATTGTTTTTTAGATGTCGTATTGCCTGTTTTACCTCTGCTATTGTCGATTCTTCTATTTCTTCATCATTCTTTACCATGTTTGTGTGTGCTATTGTATTCGTTTCTGCTTCCTTTCTGTATAGTTGTTCATAATCGTTTTTCCATATTACTTGTATTTCTTTCGCTTCCTATCTTGTCTTTCCTTCTGTGTCTTTATACCCTGTAGTTTTTATTCTGAAGTTCTTCTTTTCTAGATTTATTCTCTGGTAAAACATTCTTGTTTTTATTGTTGTATTCGTCTTGCATATCTTTTATTTTCTTTTCGTTCCAATCCCTCTTTTTTGTTTACATGTGTTTCTCGCTAGGGAATTTGCTTTTTTGTATATTTGTTTATCTTCTTCCGTATTTGATTGCAACCATTTTATCCATGCTCGGTTTTTACTTCGCTCGTCTTCTTGCACTCTTGGTCGTACCATTCTTTACTTTTTTCGTGTTCCTTGTGACCCACGCGTTTTTGCGCTGTTTTAAAAATACTAGTTTTTATGTTTGTCCACTGCGTTTCGATTCTATTTGTACATTCAGTGGACATTTGATGTTGTTGAAGTTCCTGTGTTATGCCTTCTTCTAATTCTTGTCTCACCTTTCGTTCTTTGATTTTGTTTACATCCCAATTGTTATTCTTTTTGTTTCTCTCTCTCTTGCTCTACTTAGGTTTTTCTTTTCCTTGATCGTTGCAATTACTAGGTTGTGATCTGTATTGACGTTAGCGCCTCTGAATGACCTTACATCCTGTATGTTACTAGTTCTTTCTCTCGTTACCAGTACATGATCGATTTGAGTCGTCGATGTTTGGTTTGGGTGATTCCATGTTATTTTGTGCCTCTTTGGGTGAGGAAATTTTGTGCTAACGACGGATAGATTCATTGCTGCTGCTAGGTTGCATATTCTGTTTCCGTTGTCATTTGTTTCTTCATGTATTGTGTTCTTTCCTGCTACAGCTTTAATATACTCTTCCATACCAATCTGGGCGTTTGTATCTCCTAGTATTAGTAGTGTATCGTATTTTGGTGTTTTTTCACATTCGGATTGCAATTCTTCATAAAACTTGTCTTTCTTATCACTATATTCTTTCTCTGTTGGGGCATATATATATATGAGGGTAGTATTATACATTTTTCCTCGAATTCTTGAGATTGATATTCTGTCATTTATGGGTAAAAATTTCATTATGTTAGACGTTTGTTTTTTGGATACAATGAAACTTGTGTTCTATTGCTACCTTGTTTTTCCCCTCCACTCCAAAATAATGTACGGTTGTTTTTCTTGATTTCACCTTTCCCAGCCCATCTCGTTTCTTGTAATGCCATAATATCGATTATAGTTTTCCATTGTTTGCATAATTTCGTTCATCTTTCCAGGTTGTAAAAGTGTTTTTATGTTCCACGCCGCAATTCTTGTTTTGTGCTTTTTTCTTTTTCTATTTTTGTTTTTCTTGTCTTTTTTTTTATTTTTCATATTTATTTTCTCTTCATTTAATTTATAACTTTTTTGCTCCTTTTTTTTTCTTTCTCTTTGCCTTTTCACGTTGCATTTTGTTGTCAATGTTTTTTCCGTCCGGTTTTCAGCTTCTTCTAGTTTTTTAAATTGTATTGATTCGTTGTTGTCTTCGTCGAGTTCCTAAGAGTTGCGTTCAGTGTGCAAATCACTTAGCCACCGTTTTTCAACCAAACAGCATAAATGAACCGGAACAAAAGCAAATGATACGAGAATATCTTAATGCACCATATCAAATGGATCTTCCAATTAAAAACTTCAGTCTCTTAGAAATTGAAGATACAATACAACAATATCAACCCTCGCAAAGCTCCAAATTTTGATTTCATAACCAGTAAAGTGCTACAACAACTTACAAATAAAGGGTACAAAGCTATACAGCAAATCTTCAATGCAATACTGACGATAGGACACTTTCCCAGTCATTGGAAAGTCGCACAAATAGTTATGTTGTTAAAACCTGGGAAGAATCCAAATCAAGCGGCGTCTTACCGTCCAATTAGTTTGTTACCAGTTCTTTCGAAAGTTTTTGCAAAGATATTTTTGAGAAGAATGAAACCAATTCTAGATGATAAAAAATTGATCTGTGATCACCAATTTGGTTTTAGAAACCAACATAACACTATCGAACAAGTACACCGACTAGTTAATGTGATCAATCTGGCATTTGAAGAACAAAACTACTGCACGGCGGCATTTCTGGACATTAGCCAAGCCTTTGATAAGGTTTGACACGAGGGACTTCTGTTCAAACTAAAACAAAACCTTCCACACGCCTTTGTCATTGTCCTTACTTCCTACCTAACACATAGGTTTTTCCTAGTTAAACATCAAGACGAATACATTGACCTGGTACCAATCGGATCTGGAGTACCACAAGGCAGCATTTTAGGACCTATCCTATATCTAATATATACCGCAGACCTCCCGATTACTAACAAAACTGCAACAGCCACGTACGCAGACGATACTGCAGTTCTAGCAGTACATGCCGATCCAATTACTGCATCACAACACCGTCAAGAAAATTTAAATAAGTTGCAAACCTGGTTAACTCCGTGGAAAATAAAGGCAAAGGAATCTAAGTCGGTACATGTAACATTTACATTAAAAAGAGGCACCTGTTCTCCAGTTACACTAAATGGTAACCAGCTTATTCAAGCAGATGACACAAAGTATCTTGGAATGCACATGGATAAACGCTTGACATGGAGGAAGCACATAAAGATAAAAAGGACTGCAGCCGACGGTTTCTTTGTGAAAAAACAAGCGTTGTTAATCAAGGAATTCAATTCTTGAAGTCGTATGTAAACAATGCTAATAAAAACTCATTAAAAGTAGTTTTTCTGGATGAAACATGGATTTATTCAAGAGGTGTTCGAAAATTTTGGCAGGACTTTCCAAGAAAAGTCTGAAGAAGAAATCGGGGTCTGAAGAAAAGCGTTTTATTGTGTTACGGGCCAATCGAGCTTTGACGACGACCCGTAGTCGGATAAGTGAAAAACGGCCTACAGCTTAGCTCGAAAAAAAAAAGGTCTTTTACACTGCACAAAAAAACTGGTGCTTTACCTTGAATTCCGGTGGAAGCAGACACAATTCCGGGGGAGGGGTTGATTACAGTCGAGAAAGGGGGTATTTTTCCGGTCCGGGAAAAAGGTAGAAGGCCTCAGGAAACCAGGGGGACGAAACGTTGGTAGGTATGCTCCTGGGGAAGCAGATTATTCCCAACAGGATCAGTTGAATTATTTCCAACGGGGACAGTCGACGTTGAGGACAATAGGAATTTCAAACGCTTGTATCACCACCAGACCCAACAATCACGTACGGTACGATAAACTCAATTTAACAGGTGCCGCGAAAAAACCCGCTCTGCATGCACGTTCGTCTCGGACCCAAACTTGTTGCCTACTTTATTTTCCGTAACGGCCCTTCCCCGAAGATGTAATTTGAGAAGACCCGGAGTCATTCAGGATGTAAGGCTGACTGAAGAACTTTCGCAACGGAAATCTGCCCTTTCCCCAAAAGGTTGCACCATATTACGAAATGTTATGAAAAGTTCTAGAACAAGGGACACGTGAGTTCTCGGAAGCGTTAAGGTCAAGCGCGAGAAAAAACAACATTCGGCAATTTCGACACAAAAGGAACTATCAAAATAACTCAAACTTAGAAAGACGCAACATAGCGAAACGGTAACCCAAAATAAGACTGCAATTCAAGTAACTTTACAATTCCTTATGAAGCGACGATCAAATTAAGAAATTAATTCATATAGAGCGGCAAATTTTAAAAGAACATAACAATTGTCTTAAGAGTTGGTTCATCTGATGGCTTTATTAACGGTGCAAGTTTAATTTTTCTTCCAAGTCAAAAAATGTCGATTAACACGACAGTAAGAACATAGAATCTTTCGAAAAATGGGTGCAAGAGATGCTGATACCAAATTTGGAGGAGCCTTGTTTGATTGTAATGGACAATGCTTCATATCATTCGAGAGTAGTCGAAAAACAGCCTACTACGCGGTGGAAAAAGGACGATATCTTAGCATGGTTGAAAAAACCTAACATCCCCTATCCGGCAGATGCATTAAGGCCACAATTACTTGTCATTGCTAAAATGCACAATAGGGTAAGGTAAGGCAAGTTGGTGATAGTTTCAAGAAAATGTAATCTAAGTTCTATTACCATGCGATTTTCGCTAGATTAGTCTCGGGCTACATATAAACCAAACATTTTAGAGTAGAACTATAGCATCAGACTAGTGAAAAAAGATAACACACAAGATAATTTCGAATTTTTGAAATTGAAATTGATTATACATATAGGTATTTTGATGATAGAGGGAAGGTAAATTGGTGAATCATAATAATTGTTGAATATCATAATATTTTATTTAAATATCATAAAATCAATGACATTTTACCAACATTTCTGCCTATTCTGAGTCACTGCCTTCTGCACAATTGTCGCACATAAAGACACCGTCCTCGTCATCAAAATTGGTAGTTTTCATGGTATGGTGTGGGACAGAATGAACACTGGATCCATTTTGCCCCATTCTTGTTCTTGACATCAACTTGAAAAAAGGATTTGCACACCCGTCACTTCCGGTCATCATCCTTTATCCCACATTTTGACGTAGAAGGTTGGCTTATATCGCCCTGTTTACACAATAGCCTTTTTGGTGGACGTCCAGAAATTTTCTTGGTTTTTGCTTTTTCTGCAGGAGGCGTTAGACATTTTGCTCTAGAATCCCGATTTGTCCCTCTCTTATTTAAGTTCCCTTTAAGCGTTGCTGAAGGGATTTGCAATATATTTTCTACAGATTTGTCCAATTCTGGCTGCATAGCAACATCAACAGTGTTGGTGGGTTGAGGATCCATAATTAGTAACTGACGATTAGTAAATAACGATGGTGCAATGGCCTCATCGACAATGGCCTCTCGATTGAGAGGGTGTGTTCGACTTTTCTTAAAAGAATTCTTAATATTTATCGAGGTAAAATTGTTTAAATACGCGGGATTAAGAATGGAATGAAAATTATATCTCTTTGGCTTATCAGCGGGGTGTGTGCGGGAAAAGTGAAAAGACAAATACTATTTTCTTTGGCTAGTTCAATTATTTCTGGACCAATATGAGAACCATGCGAATCCATAAGTAAAATTACTAGACGTTCTTTTGGAATGGATGCAATAAAAAACTTAAACCATTCTACAAATAGATCTGTGTTAATCCATCCCTTAGGAGATAACTTGATCATTGAATTAGGAAGAGCATCTTGTTGTAATAATGAATTAGAACGCACACCTTTGAATATAATTAAGGGGGGGATCCAGGTACCATCAGCACAGATACATCCTAGTAAATTATAAGTTTCTCCTCGGTCAGCATAAGTTCTTTTGTAAATATATTTTTTTCCTAACGACGTAATGACTTTGCTTGGTTTTATAACATAGGACAAACCAGTTTCGTCGCAATTCCAGAGACGTTCAGGCATATCTTTGATTCCCAATTTTACCATCAAATTTTCTTGTTTTAGATAAAAATCATTTAGAATTTCTCTATTTCCCATAGATGCTCTGTACACGGCTAAATTTTCAGGAACCCGAAGGGTCACTCCATAGCGTTCTTTGTAATGGCTCCACCACCATTTGCTGGCCATTTTCCTTTCCTCATTAAAATAGTTTTGTCGGTCTACTGCTTCAGCCAGTTTATAAGCCAACTTTCTCACTTGATCTACAGTCAACCCGAAACCAAGTTCTTGCATTTCAATGATGTAATTAAAAATTTTTATTTCTAAATCAGCAGGTAGAGTGTGCGGTCTTCCCATCTTTGGTAAAGATGATGGTAGAGCGTTTTCTCCATTTCTCTTTAAAAATCGTTTTAATGTATACCAAGGAACTTTCATTTGCAGCCCCATAAATGCTTTTGTTTTCTTCCTTCACCATTTTCACTGCTGTTACTAAATCATGGATGTCGTAATTTCGATAGCAACCTTTTTCTTGTGACGTTTCCATCCGACATCTTAATAATCTAATAATTAGATAAGGTATCTTAGTGACATAGGTAATTTGGTGATACCCTTAAATAATATTTCCATAGTTTTTTATGACACAATACATGTTTAGCTAGCAAAAAATGCAATGCATGCTACTTTCGAATATTTTAGCAAAGCACCAAAAATTGCAAAGATAAGCTTAAAATTGTACGCCATTTTCTGAACGAAAACAGCTAAGAAACATGCATGCATAACCTAAGCTTTCAAAACTAAACAATGGCAATATAAATTAAACTAATTGCACTAAAAATGAGTTTATACTCTTACCTACCTTTTGTAAAATTATAAATGTCCTATGCAGACCCTTTAACTCACTGTTAACACAACAGCGCACGTGGCATAATGTATACAAGCCGTAAAATCAAGCTAAAATTAATTCCCATTTATATGCATCAAACTGTAATGCATCCTCCATCTATCCACCAAATTTGAAAGCCTTCGCAGCACAGGTAAATTACTGAGGAATTTTAAAAATGTTATCACCAAATTGCTTTACCTTACCCTATAATACCTAAAATGTATATTATTGATGAAATGTTGCGCGAACACGGCCATGAAGTTTTAAGACTACCTTCATACTGCTGTCAATTCAACGCAATATAATTAATTTGGGCGAATACTAAACGCTACTGCGACAAACTTATCGCGCGCGAAGGTTTTACTGATGCGCAAGTTATAAAAATGTGGGAAAAAACTTTAAATCAATGCGGTGAAAATGAATGGAAAAATTGTATATGCCATACAGAAAATCTTATAAAATCTTGGTGGCACCGTGAAATTATAGTTGATGGAACCCTTAATAATTAATTTGGGTGATGATTCATCGGACAGTGAAGATGAGGAATATGAAGACGACAGCGATTAAACTGTTTTATTAAAATCAAGTGGTCCATGTTAATTAGGTGCTATGTAAGAACAGGAAACTGTGTATCCGAGTAGTTTAGAACAAAAGAAGGACTCAGACAAGGGGATGTTCTAAGCCCAACCTTGTTTAATATCATAATGGACGATGTGCTAAAAGAAGTAAAGGAAAGGGTAAAAAAATATAAAGTTGGATACAGAAATATGATACTTACGGAAATATCGGAAAGTACCTATGAAGTACCAAGAACGAGAGAGAATTACAATACAATACAGAGGTTTGGAAAACAGCACTACAAAAAAGAAATTTAAGAATAAATATAGATAAGACAAAGATAACGACAATAGGCAAAGAAGGTGAAAGGACACCACTAAAAATAGGTGACAGAGAAATAGAGCAAGTGGAATCTTTTAAATATCTAGGAACGAAAATACTTAAGACAGGAAAGAACGACGCGGAAGTAAATGAAAGAATAGAAAGTGCATTAAGAGTATTCTACAGTTTGAACAATTCATTCATACGTAAAAAGTCTCTAAAAATACAAAAATGACAGTATACAAAACCATTTTTAGAGCTATCTTAACATATGGCAGTGATAGTTGGGTACCTACCAAGAGAATGAGTAGTAAACTTCAAGCAATTGAAATGAAATATCTTAGAGCTGTATTAGGTATTACAAAAAGAAACAGAATTAGAAACACGAATGTGAGAGAACAATTGCAAGTAGAACCGCTAACGACAACTGTTAAAAGAAATCAGCTTAGATGGTTTGGTCATTTAGCAAGAATGATGTTATGTTCATTTTGGAATGTGCCGCTTTATATTAATTGATTTCTTAATTTCTTTGCCGCTTCGTCAGAATTAATATCGTTATTTTAATTGCAGTCGCTTATTTTGGGTTACCATTTCGGTATTTTGTTGTGTCTTCCTAAGTTTGAGATATGTTAATAGTTTCTTTGTGTTAAAATTGCAGACTCTTGTTTTCTTCCGCGCTAGACCTCGAAGGCTTCCTGGAACTCGGAGTGTTAAAAACAAATTCCTTCTGGAACTTTTGCGTAAGATTTCGAAATGTGGTGCAATATGGTTGTAGACAAATGCAAATCCCGTTACATTTTGAAGTCAGTCGATCTTCCACCTGTTTCGGCTCCGGACCTTACCAAAATTACATCGCTAGGGGAGGGCCTTAATTATATCGAATGCTGCAAGTGTCGGCTTTTGAGTTTTGTTGAGGGGTATCATTAATATGTGTTCCGTTTCGCTGTTGTACCAAAGGGTATTTAACAGTCCGTCGGCTACTGCCGGATTTAATGGGAATAACTTGATTCAACCCCAGAAAAAGGCAATTCTTTGGTGAATTGACCAATCGCCTTTCGGCGGATCAACTTCGAAACCAACTCCCGTCGCTCTGCGGTTTTCATTTGTGCGCTGAATGCATCAAATTTCCGGGCCCCTGGATGTTGACTTCCTTCAGCCCAGACTACAGGGTCGTACCCGTGGATTTATATAATCTTGTGAACCAAAGTCGTGCCTGTCTTCTCCGAACATCAAGGTAAAGAATCAGTTTTTTTGTTGTGCAGTGTAAAATAAACCTTTTTTTTGTTCGCGTCAACTTGCAGAATTTCGCGATATTGAACTTTTTTTTGGCAACCTAAAAGCGATCTTCAATCGCTATTCATTTATTGTTTGTAAAAGATATTAATATAGTATTTTAAGCGATCTTCAATCGCTATTCATTTATAATTTGTAAAAGATATTATTATAGTATTTTTCTTGTAAACTACGCCATTGACCACACAGATTCATCATAGTATAAATATTGTGCGTCAACGGCGGCGTTTCCTGAACGTTCAAGGATTTTAATCATGTAATTCAAACTTTGGCGTTATAACTCTTGTCATTTTATTGTATTGCCACATTGTAACTATTTTATTAGATGTGTTTTAAAGTTTACTGTCTCTTATTGTGTCTTTTGTACTGGTTGATGTAAGAATTTTGCAAGCTTTAAATATATATAGGAGGAGGCACAAACACGGTAAGTTCCATTCCCGTAAGCTGTTGGCTTCTCGGCCTTCCACGAGGACCTACAATCAGCTGGACTTGGAAGGTGGCGCCCACTTATTTTGACTCGCCCTGTACACAACTAAATATTTTCTCCCATAAGCGATTTTCACGAACTCCCCCTACTCCTCTGAGCTAAGCTGTAGGCCCTTTTCCATCAAGTTAGTTATGAATCGTCGAAAAAGCTCGATTGGCCTGTAACAAATTGGCGCCGCAACATGGATCCT
>JABXWE010022592.1:0-11730 GCA_014611495.1 Limonius californicus
GTTGTCAGACCAACTGTAATATACCGTTCAGAAACATAGACACTCAACCAAAATTAAGAGAGCTAGTTAACGAAGATTCTGAAGAGAATTTTTGGGCCAATAGATACAAATTCGAACTCAGGGAGAGATATAATAGAAGTTCAATGATTGAAATAAAGGGTAATAGGGTAGGAAGGCTGAGGCATTTTAGAAAAGATGTAAAAAAACACTACAAGGAAGAAAACAGTTCTAGGAGGAAGCCCACGGTCGTGCTGCAATAAGGTGAAGACTGATCTCAGAACAACAGGAGTTGGGAACTGGAAAAAACTAACGGCAGGTAGACAAGAATGAAGAAAATCAGTGATAATGTGAAGAAAATGCAAGACTAACGCAGAAGTAACTAACATCTACTGTTACCATACAATCATTTAGAAAACTCCCTAGATAGGCCATGGTCCTAAAGGCCATGGCGCATCAATCCAGGGGGACCGACGGTTTTAGGTACTCTCAAAGGCACCACGGAAGCAGCGTGTTAGCTTAGATTTTCGGTCAGCCGTGCAAGTGCTGACCACTTAACTTTGTGTACTGTTTGACCAGTACTTTGCTTTGTACAAAAGTAATAGTATTATAAGTGTTTTTATAATTTTCGGCAGTCAAAGTAGAGGTATCACCGTTGAAGCTCTTTATATAGGTATTAACAGGAAAACAATATTTTCGTTTTTTTTTTCAGTATGACAGATGTTATGTTTCATGTTTAACTGTATATGTTAGTACTAACGCACTAAAATCATTATAAAAAGTTGTAGTAATGCAAACAAAACAAAACTATTTAATTAAACCCTGTGCTAAACATATGTTTAATAGATTTGCTTTTTCACTCTCTGTTCTTTATTGGTTCTATATGGTTGTCCACCTTCAACACTTCCTATTCTATCAATTCGTTAAATATAATAAAAGTTCCAAAGCATATTCCTTTTTTTTTTAATTTCCTCTTGTTTTTCGGAAATAAGATCTATTTTGTTAAAACTTTTGCTCCAGTCATGAAATACCGAAAGTTCATTCAATAATCCTTAACGAAACATATTATTATCTAGAATCTGTCAAAACCTACGTTTAGATGTGTTCGTTCTTGACGAAGTTTTATAATTATTTAAGTTACCTGATTCGAGTCGCCGAAATGGGCAGACCTGGCGGATGCGGAAACGACTGCCACGAGAACTACAATCAGCATGGAACGGGCGAGAAGTTGAGCAGTTTGGTTAGACATTTTCAAGCCTGTATCTGAAATGGAAGTTATTACAAGTTTCAAGATAGCGTGAACGTGGATATTAAGTCTATTGTGATAAGTTTGTGGCGATTATTAACACTTCGTTTGGTTGAATATAAGCAATGTTTTCTTAATGGATATAGTTTTCTTCGACATTATCTTTAAAACTATTCAGTAAATAAACAATTCATGTGGAAGCCTTGATAATGATGTATTGTTATCTTTTACAAATACAGGCTTTAAAGCTATTATCGATTGCGATACATTATAGTTGTTGTTCAATTGAATCAAGCAGGAACATAATACGTCTCAATAAATTGGGATTTCAACTTTTACGCTTGATGTAAACTTTCAATTCTATACTGAATTTCAGGTTGAGAGTACAGTACGCGCTCTTATGGACTACAGTACTGCCAAATTTCCCCAGAAAGTTGTTTTCCACTAAACGTGCAGCCGCCAATCAAAATAAATCCTTCTTTCCTATTGCACACAGTTTATCTGCTAATAGCTTGCCCAAGGCGGTCTTACCTGTTACCTTTTCGTCAGCGGTTCTCAAACAGCATTTTATTACTGTTAATAATTTTTTCATTTATATCATAAATTAAAGTTACAAAACGCTGATTACCATTTCTAATAATAATAAATATTTGTTGTAGCTGACATAGAATTAAAAATAAATGTAATCAACATACAATACGATTTATAACTTGACAACTGTAATCACTAATGTATTGTTTTGTTTTTAATTATTGACTATCACCACTGTCCATTTCCGTACCTGAATATATTTAATTAATGCAGCAGAAGAATTAAAAAATTAGTTTGTTGTGAGTATCGAAGGATAACTGAAATATTCAATAACCATTAGCAGTTTCACATGTGACGTGATTTTTCAACCAATAACTTTAACAAATACGCTTTAGATAGCCTCCAAGAATGCAAGAACAATTTATTAATGTGTTAATTATATCTTAGCGGTTTTGATGCGCAAAAGGTTAATGTCTATGTTACTATTATACAGCGAATTTTTTTTTTAGTATGCATTGCCTATGTATACTTTTAAAAAGAACTCGTCAATAACGCCTATTGTGTAGGCAACCAACTATACCGACAACTAAAAAACAGAAATAAACGCACGGTAGTTGTGAATTATTTGAGTATGAAGGTTATGTTGATGCAGTGTTTATATTAAATGAGTATTTCACCCTGTATATAGGACGCAAATGAGGACTTATTTGTTAAATACAAAAATCGACATGGTGATGTTTCTGAAAGGTCCGTGAACATTGTATTTCCTTTGTACAACAAAAATACGTCAGCGGCAAAGTGGTGTAATGGTCATCATAGGTGCCTTCCAAGCAGTTGATCGCTGACATTTTTTAATTATTATTTTTTGTTATAACTATTAATTATGATTTCTTCAACGTAGCATAAAATATTTAATTTCATTTCTTCGGCTAAAACGTGATTACTTTTAGTTCTTATTTTATGGGAATTTATTACGCATCGAATAGGTCTTTCTGGATATTTTACTGAAAATAAGTCTCTCACAGTTCTTAAGCTGTTACCATTCTGATACCACATTAGAATTTCCACTTTTTCGTTTTTACTGTACATGATTGTATAAAAAACGCAAGAAGACACTAAATAAAGATTAATTTTATTTTTCAACATTGAATTAATTTGATTGTTCCCGTCACAGCATGGTTTAGTTGTCTGTACGGTTGGTTGCCTACATAATAAGCGTAATTGACGCGTTCTTTTTAAAAGTATACATAGGCAATGTATACTAAAAAGAAAAATGCGTGTATACGAATATCATGTTGCGTAACAACTACAATCAGTAATATAGTAATGTTCAAGATTTATCCAAAAAATAGTTGAGAAGTTCTGGAATTATTTATTTAAGTTAGAACTGGTATTTAGCAGGAGATATTTGATAAACACCAAATATCTGCTAAGCGCTAGAAGCTAGAAGGATTCTCACTGCATTAATTGATTATACAATGCTTTCTTCTCCAGGACAAAGAAATATAATTTCAACATTTTTGATATTGAACATTTGATAAAAGAGGCGTTTTAGCTTATAATTCATAAAATAATTGGGTTTTCGAAGATCTGACTCTTCAGCATGATGAGCTTAGTTAAAAAATTTTAAACACACCTTCAACTTGTTTAGCAATTTTTTTTTATTATTACTGTAAATTGTATTAAACATTGCATAAAACTGAGGCAACACACATTACAGGAAAAAAATTATAACAACTATATTCATCGTCGTCAATTGACGCAAGACAGGTTAATCCGATAATAAGGGGCCTCGGTGGAGTACTGCGGGAACGCGTTGCCACTCGAGGGCACAGCGAAATGTGGCCCATCGGCTGGGGCGTTCGAATCTCAGTCGGGGCGACCGCATTTTGCTTAGTTTAGTTTAGGGTGTATGTTGCATGAATGTTTAGTGTATAAGGGACGCCCGCACCCCCCTGAAGTAATGTGAAAGTGCTTTCGAGGGGGGGGGGCGGTAGTATGAATGAATGAGAAAAAAAGGTTAATCCAATAAACCCTTGCTGTGTTTTTTGTTGTTTGTGCATTGAACTGAGCACCAGTACTTATATAAGGTGAAAGAAAGTACAGATTATTTATTGATTTTAGTTTTACGTTTAGCTAACAGTTACTAGTTTAAGCCTATATTGTAAGAAGTTCGATTATAATTTTATCGCGAAATCCGCAGTTCTCTATTTTTACTTACAGTATGAAAAGTATAATTTTTGTACAAAAAATTCGACATTGGGGTTTCAGTGGAAATATTAGTGTGTGCTCGCCAAGTTACTTATTATATGTACAGCAAAGTAGTATGTAGTAGTATGGGCATAGAAGATATAATATTAATACCATAATATAATTATGCTTCATGATACGGCTTTAGGCAAACAGCTTTTTGTCATTATTTTAAATACACATCTTGAAGGGATGCATTTCTGGAAACTCGGGGATCTATTAGTTCTGGAAGAAGGGATGATAAATAGAACAGTTTTAGTTTGGGTAACATATTATTTAACCACATGTCGTTTTTTGTTATAATTTCTACAGAAATTCCAAGCGGAATCCATATTACAAAATGTCATATATCTTCATTGGCAATATTAAATTGTTCTTGGATTTGGTACATATATCGGCTATTGGTTTTCAGTTCTGATTTTCCATCCCCAACAACACAACAATGTTTTTGTTCGACATTCCCTCCACTGGTGAAAACATGCTAACCCTAAAATTTTATTTCTAAAATTACGATATCTCCTACCAATCCATTTGGAGAAGCCACTACAAATGGACATTTCTGGTCAACGAGTACCTAACTCAAAAGGGATTACTTCAATTTTGATAAATTTTTTAATTCTCGTTTGCCTTGTTCTGGCATTTGATGGCTCGCGTATCTACAAACTGTAGAGGATGATTTTTACAGTATTGGTGGTGGGTCTCGTTTGTCGCAATTTGCACACCAAATTTCCAAATTTGGATGCACTCAAACTTTTTCGCCTTTTCCACCCACTTATCGAATCGATATTGTCCTACAGTTTCTTTTAAAACTCTCTGAATATTAGTACCAAGTTCTTTTATAGAACTTTCTGCCTTTTGAAGGAATACTGTTTCTGTCTTATATGGTATTTTTTCATCTACTAGCCAATAGTATCTGTTAGCTCCAGCAGAAGTTTCTTATAAGTGCATTTTTCTATTTCTTTGTTTTCTACGAAGTTCTAATCTAAGATTTTTGGTTTTAGAGACCTACATTTTCAGGGAGCGCTATAAATCACAGGCACCATGTAAGTTCTTTAAGTTGTTATGAGCGATTACTACAGCATTACATCAGCCTTGATATAATAGTCGAATGGCAAAATTAACTCTTTTTCCAGCTACCAAAATTTGGCTTTCAAAAATACAAAATTCAGAGGAGTTTAAAAAATGAATGGCAGCTCTTATTATGCCTCTAAGGTAATGGAAATGTTTAGAGTATTATCTTCAAGATTAGCATTATTTGGTGTACGAATTACCAGCCAAATAAACGATTAGTTGTGGGTTGCATCTCATCATCATCATCATCCCCCAGTCACCTGCACCCACTGTACTATATAGGTATTCTCTAGATCCTTTCGTGTCTTTCTATCTTGTGCATTGTTTACCCAGTTGCCTGCTATTCTTCGTACATCATCGCTCCATCTGGTTGGTGGTCTGCCTCTGCTTTTCTTGCTTTCCCTAGGTCTCCATTCTATAAGTCTTCTGGTCCACCTATTATTGGTCATTCGGGCTATGTGGCCTGCCCATCTCCATGTGGCTTGCGTGGTAAGTTGGATAATATCGATTACTTTCGTTCTCTATCTTATTATAGTATTGGATACCTATCTCTTTTCGTTATTTCCAGCATGGGGAGGGGAGTTGCATCTACCCCTTCCTATTTTAAAATCAGAATTCTTCTTGACTAAAGACCAGCCTTAACTTAGGGATCTTCTAGACTATCACTCACTGCCTAGAACTGGCAACAAGCGAGACCCATAAGGTTGAATTAACGTATTTTGTCCGTACTGTACTGGCAAGCTGGAATTTACTATAGCTCCTTTTTTACCAAAGGGTATCTTTAACACATCAAGTCACTGTTGCAAGTCGGCTGACCTAGCAGTTGTTCTAAAATAAAACTGGATTTCCTTGAAATATGTACCATGTAGGAACAGGAAATCAATGCGGTATTTAAATTTATATATATTGCCGCTGTTTGAGCAAGTTTGGCTGTGTTTTGAATAATCGATTTATTTCCAGAGTGTGCTGCTACGAATAAACAACCCATGGAATCCAAGTTAAAACTTCATCATTTGCTGATAAAGCCCTGTTAAATATTGAATTACCTTGCCTTTTATAACATCGACGATGAACATTATAGTTTTTAACGGTTAAAGCACTTGACATTTAAAGATATTTCGCAATATTCCTGTACAAAGAAGAAAGTAACTATATTAAAGTCTTGATGGATAAAGTTTTTGTAGAAACACATATAGACGCCAAGCACGACTTTCAATCAGAACTTCATATTCGAACGATAAGTAGGTAATATTAAAGGTCTTATCCGCTTTGCTCATGCTAGAAAATGTAACTAAGAAGTTTTAATAGACCAAATTGCGTATAAAATTCAGTTTACTCTCCGAGATTACGAAATACAAGAGCACTCAACATCTAAATTAGTCTGCCATCGTCGCATCGGGGTAAATTATTAATGCGTTAATAAATTTCAGCCACAATAATCTAATCATCAAAGTAATTCGCATTAAATTAGGAAAATTGCCGGTAAACCTACCGTGGAGACACAATTATGGTGGAAGTCTGAACCACAAAAATTAATTTAAGTAATAACGAACTAATCAGGCCTTTGAATACAAACAAGTAGAAATTTCCTCGTCTATTCGTGTCAGAAAGTTTTCCGAGTTTAATTGAGAGGCTCTTAATTAGCAATACCTTAAGCACTACAGAAGCACGCAAGCAATTTAGGAAAATTCCAGTATCTCTTTTAAATAAAATCCCGAAATTTATTTAAAATTCCTAAAATGAAGGCTGTAATTAATTTCATGGTGTTTTTACGCAGGGCTTCAAATAAAAGTAATTTAATATGGAATCTGTAGAATACGGACGTTGAATTGGGAAAGTGTGCAACTTTACAAAATATATAAAGCAGATAGCACTGAATCTGATGGAAATGATCATAACTTCTATAATTTAAATAACAATTTGGGTAGTTAGTTGCGAGGAAGGTTTCGTTATGTTGGCTCGGTGATCAATATTTGACTTTAATATATTGTAAAATCCTGCTGAAAAATTTCAAATTTTCGCTAAACATGTAGATACGAAATCAAGAAGAAACGAGGCAGCGGTCACGATTGCAAGAGAATAAACCAGGACACTTTATAGCAATTACGTTTAAATTCTACAACAGTGTTATAATAACTACTGTAGTATTAGTATTGTTATTTATTTATTATACAGTTTTATATTCATTACGTAATGTATATTTTATTTAAAAGTTCAAACGGATGCAAATTTCTATGTACTCAGGAAAATACTATTATATAGAGCTTGAAAGTCATTCTAAGTTTAATAAATATAAATAAAGCTTAAAACATTTGTAAACACAAAATTTTAGAAACAGCCGTTTCGTCTCACTGCGCCGGCCTCCTCTCTTCCACGCATTTCTCCTTAGCGTTAATTTAGAAAACGTGAGGAACCTACAGTTTAACGTAGAATCCGAAGGGCAGAAATTCCAGAGAAGGTTTTCAGAATTACGACCCCACCGTTGCCAAGTGGATTGGGGAATTGTGTCATGTGGGTTGCAGCATAATCGAACTAAAGTCATATTAGACATTCTGGCGAACGCTCTGTCAATTGAGATAACAATTAAGTAGCTTACATATCAAGGAAATTTAATGGGTGTTTTTGGAAAAAAGATGAGCAATATTGAAGTTTACAAAACTTTTCTAACGATCGTTCAGTAGACGCGTAAGCCGAGCCCTTTTAGAACATTATATTTTTATCAAACCTCCATACCTAAAATATCAGTGACTTGAAATCAAGCGTTTCAGAAGTATTGATAACGACGGACAGATCCACTGGGAACTGACTGAAATATCTTATCTTTCCAGTTACAATTATAATAAATGATTCGTCATAGTAGTTATTCTACACGAACTTCCCTGTTCATTTTTGAATATAGAAAGTATATACGGATACTATATAATTTTCGTTTCCGGCTTATTTATAAATATATTAGCATCGCTATGGAAATTCGTAATATATGGAGCGTTACATTCTAATAGAAGCTAATACCCACGTGATACCTATTTAGGTCTTTTGAGGTTCTGCATTTGGCTCAGAAATATTTTGTTAATGAACGAAAAAAAAACGATTCTCTGTACGACTTTTCGAAATGTAGTTCTTGTACTGACACAGTAAGAAGAAACACAATTTAAGTATCACGAAAGTGGCCGATATTTATTCACAGTAACCTACATTTACTTTAATAAACTTACTGCAACATACTGAAAGTTTCTGAAAACTGTTGGCAAAGGAGCCCGAAGAAAGTATTTTCAATACGGCGGTTAATATTTTAAGGTCCAGAAATCGTTTTAAAAAAGAGAATATATTCTGGTGATGTCTGCATGTGAAAAAAGTGTGAAATTAATCTTAAAAATGTCTTGTTTTATAAGAAATAACTATTCATTGAGTGCAGAATGGGCAGGTGCATTGTATGTAAGAAAAATTAAACATCCTTTTCTCTAAATTGCAGTAACACTGGATAAATGCACTGCAATAATCTCTTTATCACTTCAACATAAATGTACCATTTCTGGTTTATTCTTCAGGTTTAATTGCTTATAGATAACATCCTACTTATCGAAAAAGTTAATCAGTATAGTTTGTATTTGTATTTGCAAACGAAATCTTTTGAGTCTTTGCGATGGTTTTCCACTCCATTGCATCCTCCGGTGTTTAGTCGCACGATCGTACTGAAGCGCCAATCATCCACCATTAGAGACATTTCACTCAAGAATTGTAGCCACAGGTGTGCGCACCATTCAATATTTCTCTGTTTTTACTCATCTAAAGACTATGCGAGACAAACTATGCATAGATCTTTCTTCTTATACATGTTTTACCCATCTGCCATCATACGGAGTTCCACTGCTATAATTTTACGAATTCTTGAGAGTGAATCTGAATTTCCAGAGATAGAAGGACGCCGGGCAGTCGTACCAATTTGAACATCCTCACGTACATTATTAAAACATTTAAGCCAATCTGACACGTTAGTAGAACTGAAGGTGTTATCACCTTACAGAGTTTTGGACATACGATAAATTTTCTGTTAAAGTTCATTTTGATTTTATGTACCTTTAATTTACTCGTTGCTCCACGACGACTGACAGAAACATGATATACGCACTAGCGTCCTGAGCTTTAACTAGCCATGACCGCCATGGAGCAAAAGGTTGGAGTTCTTAAAACCATTTCTACATTTCTCATCACAGTGGGTTTTACCCCAAAAATTTTGTGTTATCGAAATTGCAGTCTGCAAAGGCTTCTAAACAACCTGCAGATTGGATTATCGAAGGCTGGTGTTTGAGTAACAAGGTGTTAACGTCATAATTTTCAGCAAACCATAGTTGCCTTATTTTTCAAACTTAGAGAATTCGAGAAAAGATGATTGTATATAAATTAACACACCGTAGGGGATTTTAAACTTATGTTCTATTTGACTACAACACAATTATATAGGTCTAATTTTCATTTCCGCTTGGGAATTATTCAAAGTTTTATTAGAAACTGCCTACGTTTTTCGTTTTCTGCAATGCTTAAACATGCATTTTCGTTAAAATCACATATTATCGCCAATACAATGTATCGGAGCCCAAGATATTTCTTTTACAATTCCGGGAATGTGTTGAACGAAAACATATGCTTTCTATACTAACAGGAAAACAATATATCTTACCACGAATTATGGTTGTTACACAATCTTTATTTTCAAATTTATTTAAAGTTTAACGTTTACTTTATAAATATTGTAATAAGTTAATAGAAATGTTCCTCTATACAAACATAATAGTCGTATTCGAAGATCTTGGATTTTCTGTTACCCATGTACCAAATAACGTTCCCTTTCCATTTGCCCGCACTATTGTAGTCGGAAATAACTGGCTGTCTGGGTACCAGTTTATAATCCGGTAAGTAACCTACATGATTAAAATTAAAATATACACAACTAATACAACATTGGAAGATATACATTAACATTCAATGGCCATTCCATTGGCGGGACTGCATTAGAGGCGAATAAGTCCAATCCAAACCATTGTATACGCAACATTTCCCGGATGTTAATGGGAAATTGTACTGCAGTGAGTTTGTACTGATTACTTTTAAATTGATATGCAGTCACAAGCATCTAAAATGGCAAAAAATAAAAAATAATACTGTTATTGAAACCTTGTTACCATGCTCTCGTCGGTAAGTTTCGTAAAGAAACGCATGGACATATTTAATGCTTTCACGGTTCTGTTGTAGACAAACACCTTTATCGAGAAATCTGCTAAAGACTTGTTTACATAATTCATGTCGGCCCTTTCCTGAACGACCTTATAGCCTTTATTATGGGTGAATTGAAAGCAAACGCACTTTCGAAAACAAGTCTTGCAGTTAGAACGAACGCACCTTAGGAGAAAAATCTAGAAGATCGGAGTTGATTAACACAAATAAGGAAATCGTTGTCAAACATAACTTTGCAGCTCTACAGTACATTGTTTCAGAATTTAACGTATAAAACTGCTTGTTTTCTACAAAGTTTGGAGGTGTCCTTCTCGCTAATGGCTAAATTATCTACAGTCAATATCAAGATTAATGATACATGTAAAATTTTATATAGGAATATTACAGTTTTTCATGTCCAGCAAAATGCACTATAGTATGCTATTTTGTACCTGGTATCATGATGCTGATTTTTGTAGTGAGATTGTGAAGAAGTAATAAAAGGTTCATCTACAATAGATGGAGGAAGTATATATGTTTCTGAGACTGATTTAGGAATGTTTAAGGGTGCTTTTGTACGAGTGTATTTTAGGAGGTTATATTTATTAAATGAACCTTAGTTATTCTGTTTTATAAAACAAATAAAAATACAAAAACAAATTCGTAGGATTTAATACAGATTACTGTAACACATCTTTTTTGTTCATTCATTTATACTATAGTTCACCTCCCTGAACCGCTTTCGCATTACTTCAGGGGGGTGCGGGCGTCCCTTACTAATTCATGCAACATGCTTCCTAAACTTAACTAAGCGAGATGCGGTCGCCCCAGCTGGGATTCGAACGCCCCAGCCGATCGACTACATTTCGCTGTGTACTCGAGTGGCAACGCGTTCCCGCACTACTCAACTGAGGCCCCACTCTAACACACCTAGACGAAAAATACTAAACTTTACAACGAAAAACTGCCGAAGAAAGCAATTTGAAGGGAGGGCCATTCCCAGAATATATTAAGATATCTTCAATAGACTAGAAAAACACAAGAATTATTTGCAAGGGTTACAGAGAAACAGCGGTGCCCAATAGATTTAATAAAATATTCAGAGGAGTTATCAGTATTGAGCAGCAGCAGAAAAAGGATAAATTAATCCGATCCAATTTTTGTGCGGGAACCTCGTGTTTAAATAGAGGATGTAGATGGTACGTAGTGATATTTGGGGCATGTAATGCATGGAGAAATATAAGGAAAGATACGTGGTAAGAGGGACATCGGAAGATGCAGAACATCGCGGTTGTGCAATTTGAGAGAATGGTACAACTGTATCTTCTCTGAGCTACTTGTTAACTTCCGATAGGCTAATCAACACAAAGCAAAAGAAGAAGTAGAAGAAGAAGTGATATTTAGAAGAAACCATGGATAATATT
>JABXWE010022593.1:0-15643 GCA_014611495.1 Limonius californicus
AGGCACACCATTATACGCGCTATTGAAACCCACCTTTGCTTCCTAAAAAATGTGTACAACAATTTAATTACAAATCATTACTGTCACAGTTAGGTCACCTATCCCATTGTTTTACTAACCGACGTATACCCTGCTCATAGAATTCTTGTGGCTGCGATTGAAGAACTCTTCCACAGCTATCTGTACTTCTGCGTCAGGCTCAAAACCTTTTAACGCCTTCTTCAGCGGCCCAAAAATATGGAAATCGCAAGGCGATAGATCCAGGCTATAGAGTGATGCTCTAAAACCCTCCATTTCTATCGTTGAAGATTTTGTTTTACCACATTAGCAACATGAGGTCTAGCATTGTCATGCAGCAAAATGACCCCACACGTAAGTTTTCCTGGACGTTTCCGACTTATTGCTTGCTGAAGCTTGTTCAAAGTTTCATTGTACAAATTTGCATTGGCATTTACTCCAGGTTCCTTAAACTCTATCAACAAGGGTCCTTGATGGTCGAAAAAAAAATGCTAACAGCAACCTTGCCTGAAAAAGGTTGTGCTTTAAACTTCTTCGGTGGTTATTTCTACTGCATCGACGATCTTACTGAATGGTTTGTAGTAATGGTTCATTACTTGCAACTATTGATAGAAGAAATTGCATATAGTATGTGAGGCGTTGCAGAGATAAGCCCCTCCGCAAGCAATTTTGCTCATTAGACAAGAGACGAGGAATCCATTGCGAACAAACTTTGCTGTAACCCAGATTACGAACAATACTATAGACAGATACTGCACTCGCACCAACAATTTCTGAAATTTCTCTAATTGAAATTCGACGATTTTCTCTAATAAGGCCTTCCGCACATGCCATATTGTTTTCTGTTCAGGCAGTACGCCGTGCACCTGGTCGCGGCTCATCCATAGCCCCCTCTTCCATTCTTACTTTTTCGGCACCATTCCTTCACAGTTGGGTACGCAATACACCCACTGCGCTTGCATTCGCGTATGAATCTGCAATGGTTGCACACCCTCAGCGTATAAAAATTGTAGGACCCCACGATTCACCTGAACAAGCCTCGTAGTTATTCTACATTTACTCTGTTATTTTTCGCATCCCCTGCAGAAAAACAATGATAAAACCATTATAATGTGTGTCCCATAAAACTGTTATTGTTATTTTTCGCATCGTATCATGTACAATGTTGCTTTCGAAAAAACTTCTACATTGTCCCAAAGACTGAAGAACATAGATTTTCTCATTTAAGAACCGAAAGTTGGGTATTCCATTAAATTCACTACCAAGGAAAGCATTTTGTATTATTATTACGAAGCTTTCACACGCCTTAGAGTTCCATCGCTTTTGGTGTGAGACAAGGCTAAGCTAGTTTGTGCAATGCACAACAGGGCCCGACTCTGCGGGATACCGTGTTGGTGCGTAACCATGCTTAACCTGCTGGTGTGTGGTGTATTTTTGTGTGTATGTGATCTTGTTACTCCTCTAGTGCGATCGTAACACGAGGAGTGCCATTAATTTAATCCCCAATGGCAAATGGAGACCGGGACCCAGTGCTGATCATCCAGGGAATTAGAAAAATTTTCGACCATGAGAGATTCGAACCGGAAAGCGTTTGGACTGTTACATCCAAAGCTTGGCTCTTCTACCACTGAGCCATCCCAGCCCCCAAGGAAACATATTCATTCAAACAAGAAGGCAATCAGTTAGTAAAGAAATACAAAAATGAAGGGTGTTTTGTAAAATTAAAAAACCATTAGAATGAGGCAGTACAAGTTACCGGGTAATTCATTAAAAAAACCTCCGAAGGAATCCAAAAATACCAAAATACGTAAGGTGTTCTGTTACAGAAAGAAAACCTTCCTACAGAAAGGTATATTTTTCTGATAAATACATATTTCATTTACGATTATTGAAGAAAGTCATAAACAAAGCGTGAGATATAGCCCGCATGTTCTTCTAGCACCTTTAAAGTACAAACAACGTAGATCTTTTAAAACATAATGCAGTCACAAGCTGCAGTGAAATTAAAGATGCGCTCCTTGTTGCATACACACTTTATAATTCACCTCTAGCGGTTTTATAAATAATACCAAGCTCACGCCACGCTGTGGTTACAGCATTGAATATTTATAAAAAGAACTGTAACATTTATTTATGAATGACTAGCTAATTCAGAGCTTTACGTTTATGAAATGTGAGCTTAGCTTTCAGAGCTTTTTCATCTTCTTCTTTGGACCCTTTTTAAATTGCCCTCTTTTCCTAGAATTTCAGTTTATAAAAACATTTAACAAATGTCAGGAACAATTTTTATATTTATAATTCTCAAACATTTAGGCAATTCTGCGTTTTTTCAGACAATATTCAACTAAATTAATTTACCGAACGGCTCCTAAAAACGAATTCGCGAATTGTCAATCAAATTTTCTGTGCTGCCACCTAATTAATACACTTCATTGAAAGTGACAGGACTAGGCGAGCAAGAATTTATTAGGCTAGTTATGAATATTAATACGTGTTTGCCATTTGATGTTACAACAGATGCCGCCACAATGCGATCACGCTGTTGTACTTTACTATAAAGTAAGGTTTCGCGGTTTAGTTTTTTAACATCCCGCCCCTACGAAAATAGGCAATCCTCCGAATGAAGAGTGGTTTTGGGGTGCCGTTAAAAAATTACCTAAAAGTTACAGGATATATTTCAAAGACCCGAAGGTCCGGAATCCAAAGCAGCCCTGTTTAGTAGCTCTGCTTGACTAAATTGCTTCACTCGCCGGAAAACCGCGACTGAAACCAAGGAAACAGACCGTTGGATTACATCCACTTGCGCTCTACAATTTTCAGTGCTCTGCACGAAACTGGAAGTGACAAAACTGGAAAAAATTTTTTGGCAAAAGGGAGGGTAGCTTTTTGCCCGGAGGGTTAGTTATGAAAGGTCGCTCAGTGCTGAACCCTTTAATTATTGTTGAAACCGTTAAATTAATCTTAAAATCCAAATACAATACCTTCATTTCCTTAAATACGTACGCGCATGAAGAGAGATATTTCCATTAGCATCAAAGTTTAATAAGGCTCGGTTGCTTAGAATTTAATCTAACACACACAGTTGGATTATGGTAACGTAGAACACAATGAGCTAATTATTCTAATGCAGGTTCGGGTGCCAATGTCTTCAGCCGGATGATTAACAAAGTTATCATCTCTGGAGTAAACTGAAATGAACCAGATTGAATTTCATATCGCTCTTTAGCTCTAAGAGCCGACAGATAATTAACATCCTGGTAATAGTGCTCGTTACATAGCCATATCACTTTTAACCGAAAGTAACTCGGAGATTTTTAGGTTTTAATAATCCTGCAGCTCTTTTCAATCTCCCCGATGTCTTTGATCTCAAAGATTCGCTTGAAAACTCCAAGATAAATACACATCATCGCTCGAATGAGTCCCAGTGTATCCTTTAATATTTCAATCGATGCATAAGGCGGAAAATTAGTAGCGGATGAAAATGTGCACACAAAGAACGAAAGCTCACTTCTATTAGTAAATAACCTTGCTAAAATACAAAACATCTGACGACCGAAACGTCTCGGTTTAATCAATACTTTGAAAATATTGTACACGCACTTAAGACTCGTATTTAGTAATAGATATTCAATCGCAAAAATGACATTCTAAACACTAACTTTCTACCAAACGGTAGAAGCTAGAAAAATTCTAATTTCATAAATTAATTAATACAATGCTTCCTTCTCCAGGGTAAAGAAATGAAAACCTTTTATAAAAGAGGCGTTTTAGCTTATAAATGACAAAATAATTGGGTTTCTGAAAATCTCTTTACCATAGACTACGTTATTCAGATAGGATAATCACACCTTCAACTAATTAAGCGTCGTTGTAAATTAGTTATTACTGCTGCAAATTGCATTAAGAATGTCTAAAAATGTAGTAAAACACCTCTTGTAGGAACATTAGTCTCATATGTCGACCCTCGTGAACTACGGATGACAGATTAATCCGATAAAAGCTTGCTGTGCTTGTTGTTGTTTGTGCATTGAACTGAGTACCGGCATTTAAATAAGGTGAAGGAAGTACATATTCGTTATTTATTTCAGTTTTACGTTCAGCTAATAAGATCTAGCATAAGCCGATATTGTAAATAGTTAGACAATAACTTCATCAGGACACCTGGTGTCCAGCAATTGACATTGAAATTTTAGCGGAAATATTCAGGTGCGGTCGCCGAGTTATTTATCATATGTAAAGCACAGTAGTAGTAGTAGTAGTATGGGCGTAGAAGATATAGTATTAATACCACATAATTATGCTTTATGGTACGGGTTTAGGTGAACAGTTTCGCTCACTTTTTCAAATATATTGCTAAATGGGACAAATTTTTTGAAAGTTGGGAGTCTATTAGTACTGAAAGGATAGGTGAAAAATAGACCAAGTTTTCCCGTTTTTGTGTTTTTACGTTGATTCACGTTGAGAAACCGTAGCAAATGTAGCAAAATTTTCAGTGCCTTTGTGGAGAAAGCTGAGTATTCGACTTATTTCAGAAAATTTCATTTTTAGAGTACGCTCCGTTGACATGGCAACCAATTTTTCTTGTTTCAACGAAAAGTCGCAACTCGAAGTTTTAACTGTCATATTTTTTTATATTTAGGGAAGAGAAGTATTTGCAAAATTATCTTCCAATAATTTAAGTTCTGTTATAACGAAGGTAATTCCTTCCACATTTTGTTATGAAGCGAAGAAAATATTTTTCCGATGTGAGAAACAATTAATTTATAGGCGCCACCAACTTATAATTTACTAACATCGTCCGAGGTAGAAAATGGGAAGTCGGACCCCAAGATAGATAATCACCTACCTTTATGTCACCTATGTGTCCTTAGGTAGACTTAGCTTCAGATATTTCGACGTAAAAGAAAAAGACAAGCTGCAACCAAAACCTCATTTAATAATTATTAATAAAAAGTAATCCCACAATTACAATTCTTCGGTATAAAATTGTACACAGAAGTCCCAACTTTACGCTCACATGACCAAAATAAAAGAATTTAATTGAGCGAAACTCAAACAATATGAGAAAAATTATTGCGCTCACCGGAACAAGATAATTTTTTATTTACGGCGCACTAGTCGTCCTAGGAGGCCTCCGCGGATCAGAATAATGCGTAAACATAAAGCGACCTAGGAATTAATTCAGCGGATATTAGAATTAAAGTTCAGGAAATTAAGACAGGACAATATTTTTCTGTCAAGATATAACTCACCAGTTGATGGGGACTGGCATACCACTACAAAAAAAAGTCTTCTTCGCCGGGATAAATTCTAAATTGGAAATTGAATTCCTGGAGTACTCTGCTTTTCTTCTACCATAGGAAACGAACTCCTGTCTAGTGAACCCCAAATCGGAAAATGATTTCCAAATCGATAAACGATTTACCAAGAATTAGTTCACTATACACAAATACATCCGGCAAGAACGCCAATACTAAAGCGTTCTATTTACGGAAATCGTCCTTAAAATTTCCTTTTCCCCCCAATTTTCGGAACTCCAATACGTGATGCTCCCTTTGACGGAAATGTAAACTTCGAAATGTATGTAATAAATTCCTATAAATATGCAACAACTAAATATGTAGAAAAGGTTGCCTTCAATTAGGCGCGGAAATCGTTACAATATACCGCGGTTAAATCTGATCAAATTCGGTTTAAAGTCATAGCAAGTGAGGGTGCAACGGGAATATCACTAGAACCGGCACTGCTCAAGCTCCACGTTACTTTGAACGGCCAATCCGAAGATTGTGCGTAATGGAACCTATCTTTTCAGGCAATTTTTCCTAATAGAAGTGTTAATTTACTAGCCCCGTAAACAAAGGGGCGCAACAATCACTCTCAGCTATCTTTATAGAAGTCTTCACATTACTTTTACCGGAGATTAGAATAGAATAGAGTTGAGATTATCAAGGGGTTTAATTAAATTAGAGAATCGGACAAAACACACGCAAAATAGTTATATGAATATAATTTGGTGACGAACAAAGATTAACATTATTGAAAAGAAACAGTTTAAAACAAACATTCATGCACAGGTGAACCCAACACAACTAAATCTAGGCTAATAATACTTTTAAAAAAAGATACTGCAGAAAGGCCTTGTACATGCAGTATTTATATTGCTAACGTTTTCGAATCGCTCTTATCCTACAAACAAAATATAAATTAGTTGCATAAAATTTCACAATTAACAGCGTTAACACAAAGGTGTTGAAAATTTACCTACCTTTTCCGATGAAAAATTGACCCTTCAGGAGGGTGTAAACCTTGAATCAGTCGATACTTTAAGCGATATTTTCGGAATTTTTGGCCAACCGAATATTCCCCTTTTTCGGACGTACCGTGAATGGTACCGCAGAACGCGAAAGTAATTACGTATTGATAAATTACACTGATTCGGACGTCCGGTGGAAGTTTAAATCTGCGTATCACTCAGGTCGAGAGCTGGTACCTGACTTCCATCTTTCCCCCGCACTTAACAGTGTGAAGATTCGGATTAAAGCTGCGTTTGCAGAAAGCTAACTAAATGTCGCGCATACAGGGTGCGGTCAATAAAAGCGGCCTAACTTCACACTCTTTTACAAGTTGGCCTAGTACAGATTGCAACGATGCCAGTAACGTTTTTGAAACTAATGATTTTCTGTGGTTCAATCGAAAATTCTTTTGTATTGATAAAAATGAACAATATTGAGACTTACTACTTCCAGCGTGGTATTCCTAAGAATTTTATCGGTTTACCAGATTAATTAATTAATACTTAACATATATAGAATGCAAACATATCTTGCTAAATTTCTTATTGTTTTCCAATTTGTTAATATATTTTTGTGAGGTCCGAGCAAGAAATGTTTGTAGGTCTCAGTTGGCAGTTGCCATGTATTGATTGCAGAAAGATAACTTAATTAAATCTTTGCTTGTAACAAGCTGGCGGAACACTAATGTTCCGAGGAACACCGGTTAAGAACCACTGCTTTAAAGTTTCAAATGTTCTGGCATTGCAAAGAACCATTTGACGGTAGTAAAATAATTAAAAAACAATGATTGTTGCGTCAGAGACATTGTGTGCTGAATATAAAAGTAAGGACGATATTATTCCAACGATTCAAGTGTTTCAAACTTTCTAGACTTTCAGTCACCCTTTGAATTAAAGCACTGTCAGAGAATGTTGGAACCCAATTACAAAATGAATGAATTGCAATTTTTAACTTTACAACGGATGTCAGCAATACAACCCAATTAGATGTATTTATTCAGATGATATTATTGGATTGCTTTACCACTAAAGGGTAATACGTTTTGTAAGGACTGCTATGAAGCATTTAGTTCTATAATAGATATTAATTAATCCCTTCACACATGTACATCAATAATACACGGTGTACCATCTATGATAAACAACTGTCAAACTTTTGTAATTACTATTGCACTATACAGCAACAGTCGTATACTCGTATATGCAGAAGGGTTAAATTTTGAACATGCGAAGCTGCTGTTAAAAATTATTACGCTATTAACGCCAGACCACTCCAACATAGATTATATGCAGCATTTTCTGAATAACTTGATGCAAATAGTCGTATTCCAGTTTTACATTCAAGAACTAGGTGTTTCACTAAACTAAAAGTATTGCAATAAATTCAAAGTCTTCAGCGAAAAATAACTAAGTGCTTCATAATTGCCGCATCTTAAGTGATTGTCCGATTGCGTTTTCATTGATAGATCTAACCGCACAAATCATCGAATTCAATGCATGGCAAACAGAGAATAGGAACTGATTTGATTAAATCTGTAAACGAATTTAAATAAAAAGTTTGTTTAACATATTTTGAGGTTCGATGTTCTGACTTCAACAAGATTGAACGTTTATTTTAAACGCGTTACTTAAATTGAAATTTATTTCACAAACAAGTTGCTAATTTAACAATGGAAATAATTAGTTATCAATCAGATTAGCCATTAAAATTGACACTTTCACAAGAAGATCTTTTAGCACTTGTAAAAATTAAAAATATCCTACCTTGCAGGAACTTACGCGTAATTAGGTTTTTCACAATGAAAATTAAGAAACAAAGTTTAGTTGAAGATTAACTGATAATCGTTACAATGATTGCATGACTCTGGCTTCGACCCACGTGGCAGAGTACAACAAATTAGTGGGCAACATGCAATGTCAGATTTTACGTTGAATATTTTATATTTTTTATAATATTTGAGCTACGCTTTAAGCGCATATGTTATGCAAATATTCAGTATTTTAACAGAACAAAATTAAAGCTTATCAACTAACCTAACAAAAAAATGCTGTTTTTTAGCAAATTATATAATTTATAATTATTTCGTACATGTATAAAAATATGTGCTAGGCGTAGCGATTTTAATTTCATCACTGAGTTACGGCCACGAAAACATTAGTGTATGTCAGTGTTGGTTCTACTATTGTAATAGTCAGGGCTTATTTTTGGTATACAGCAGTGGCAAATGTGCAAATCATGTCGAGTCATATATCTCAACTTCTTATATATATTACAAATTCAAGTTGCACATACTAGATTAAGCTTCAACTGCCCATTTCTAGCTTAATGCATGGGGCTTGACGGAGACTAGTACCAACGAATTTTGTACCTACGTATTGTAGGACTAATAAAAGGATTTGCTTTTATTCCGCACAGCAAACTGAATTTATAAAATTAAATTAGACATTTTAGTAACCTAATCTAAATTAATAGATATTATCGATGAAAGTAGTTCTTCATCAATAAATTTCAAATGTGAACAATAAGAATGACTTCTGCACAAGTTCAAATAGCAGATTTTTGATACTAATAATAATAATAAAGGCTTTCCAATCAATAAGATTATAGCCTCTTCTTTCCGAAGTAAATTAATCCATTTCATGGGGTGGATTGGTTCCCGTTTTCCATATGTAGTTCGTATCCTATAATTTACGGTGTGTTTTCGTTTTTTCAACTATTCCTCTCCATTCAGCTCTGTTACTTGCTTTCTTCTTCCAGTCCTCGATTTCCATCTTTCTTAGGTCCTCTGTCACTTCGTCATACCATCTTATCTTTGGCCTTCCTCTTGGTCTGTTTTTCTCTGGTTTCCATGTCATTATTTCTTTTACTATGCTTTGATCCCTTTTTCTCGTTATGTGTCCTAGCCATCTGATCCTTTGTGCTGCCATTACTTTTACTATATCCTCTCCTTTCATTATTTCTGTGATCTCATGATTCATATATTGTCGTTTTACGTCGTTATCAATACTTTTGAGCCCCATTATCGCTCTTAGCACCTTTCTCTCGAAAATTCTTAGTTGTTCTTTTTCTGTTTGCGTGGGACACATTATTTCAGCAGCATACAGCACCACTGGTCTTATAAGTGTCTTGTATATTCTTATCCTAGTCTGTACTTTTAGTTTTTTGGATTTCAACATTTCGCGATTCGCTAAAAATACTAAGGTTTTGTTTAAAACATGAGATTTATATACGGCATCAAGCCAAATCTAAGCAAGGTGCTAATAATTTCTGTTCAATTTGACATTGCTGTTTCGAATTTTACAGTTGTGGAACATTCTGTTCTGTATTTTCCGTTTCATTTGCATTACATTGCATTGCAATACACATTTGCACATTTTCTGAGTATACTGACATGATTTTGATTCTTGGAAACATTGGTGGTAATTGTAATTCAGCGGCAACGTTATCCACTGTACAGTGTACACTATCCAAATAGAGGACATCCAAACCACACAGTCATTAAACGAACTGACGAACTACAAGGAGAGAGAAGTGTTTGTCTAAAAAGAGGTGGTGGTGGTCGTCTTTTTATGGTAAGACGGCCCAACATTGAAGCAAATGTTTTAGACTTAATTGAGTGGGATCCTGCAAGAAACGTAAGCGGTATTTCTCGGATTGTAGCCAACGAAAGTCCAATACTTATTACCATAGGATTACAATGCAAGAGATAGGTACTGTAAATAGCTAAGAAGTCAACATCAGGAAAATCCGAATTTTATTGGTAATATTTTCTGGACACATGAGGCCACATTTACGCAGAATGGAGTTTACAATACTCATAATAATCATGTGTGGGCAGGTGAGAATTCTCACGTTCGAAGTCGTCAGTATCGATATGGTGTTAATGTTTGGGAAGGCATACTAAATATTTATTTAATTGGTCCTTTAATTCTGCTAAATCATCTTTTTAATGCTGCAAATTTCTTACATTGTCTAACTGAAGATTTTCTATTACTATTGGAAAACGTTGGACTAATTACAAAACAATACGTAACACCAACAAGATGGCGCTCCAGCCCATTATGGAATCATGGTTCGAAATTAACTTCAAAATAATTTTCAAGATTGGTAAATTAGTGGAGGGGGTGCTATAGCTTGACCGTTAAAATCACGCGATCTAGCTCCCCTAGATTTATATTTATGGGGTTGCCTGAAGGATTTGGTGTAATCTCGCACGAGGAACAATGTGGACGGTTTAAAAAATCGTATCAACCAAGGGGCTGCAACTTTAAACGAACATATGCTCCAACGCGTACAAAGTTCAATTGCTGTGAAATGTGCAGAATGTCATAATGTTGATGGTGACCATTTTGAACAGTTCCATTAATTTTACAGGAAACTTTAAATTCGGATTTGTTTTTGACAGTTAATTTTAATCTTTTTGTTCATAACTAATTTGTGTTTAGGTACAAAAAAGAATTGATTACTTTATTCAGGTGTGATGTAACACAAAAAATTGCGCTGGTAACTCTACCTCATCGTGATGTAGAAATGAGGTATGTAATAGTTGATATGTGTTGTCCAAAACGTCGACTGGCCTAAATTATAAAAAATGTTTAATAAATATCTTCTTATTGGTATTCCATAGTAACTGCAAACATTATTTTCTTATTTTCTATAGGGCATACACCATGCATATTACACAATTGCCAAGTTTCCACTTCTTTACATGCTTCGTGTGAAGAAACTACCCTACGAAAAGTAAATATTACAGTTTATATTTAGTATGCAGTGCTGAATAGCGCTACGAAACGTTTTATCGCTAATTATGGAACATTCTGTATATTCAAAATAATCAATCAAGTACGGAACCATAAAACTATTGTCCTTAATAAAACTACCGAATCAGTGATAGCCATATGCTACTGATGCCGGCAAAACAGCCACCAAAGGATCTAGTCACTACCAAAATGGGTGGCCCGTTTAGTGGTACATGAACAGCGACCGGCCGTGCTTCGAGGGGTACGTCAAAGCCATCGGTCCTGGCTACCACAACGATGGTAGTAGTTAGGTCAATCAAGTCAGAGGCGCTAGCGCTACCTGAAAATTCTGACACCAGGCTCTACCAAGTCCGAACGAAATAAATTACATTACAGTTATATAATCGATTATAGAACTTTACCAATTGCTAATTATAATTAATAACTCAAAAAAATGTTTTTGGGAGTTGTGTTTGAATTCCACACTCCATATAATGTTTAGAATTATCACAGCAACAACCTGTATTAGTCTGGGAGAAAGCAAAAGACTTTTACAAATAAATCTCTTCGCAGGGTAACGACAAAACAGACTTTTAGATTGTATACTAACAAACTTTCTTTCAAAAGTCCCTCTTCATAATTTTATGGTTTATTTTTAACTGATTGCTTGTTCGTACGGTCAGTGAATAATCAAACCATCAGACGATATTCAAGATGTATTAGATTTCTTTCGTATTCTTAGGATAATATTAAAAAGTCCTGTCATTATCAGACGATAGTTGATCCAAATCGTTTTCTTGAAATGGCTTATGCACAAATAGTTTAGGCCATAAAATTGTGGCGATATCGAAACACCTATCCCAATTTTTAGTTTTATATTTTGGATGGCTTTTAAACTTCTCGTAGCAGTAGTGTTTAGTAACAGTAAACTGCTAATCCACTCCGTGTGTAAAATAGACAGAGAAATACTGGTTTGGATATAAACACCATAATTGTGGTCGTAAGGGATTGTATAAGAGTTTATAAAAACGAATTGAGCATTATCACTCTTTGCAAATCATGACAACAACAGAAAACAGAAACATCGGTTTGTCTGTCGGTAAGTACACAGAGCATGTTTACAAAGTCGGAATGTATCCAATATGCGCAATCTGAAAACCCCAACGCATGTGGTACTTCACATGATTCTGTATTCAGCGTAGGTTGTGCAACAAACCTTCCGGACTCCGTTGAAGAAAATCCCAGCACTAATGCAAGAAATCGGCGTTTTCTATTCCTATTCCTAGAAATTTGTGAAAGAAAATTGTACGTCCATACAATGAAACTTAATAGCGTTTTTGCAGTCTTTCAATTAAAATCACATGATAAAATTTTCTACAATTATTGTGTAAGGTTATAATCTATATACTACACAATTATATTTATTAAATTTAATTATAGATATTTTCTATAATTCGCAAAAATGTTTCTAAGCAAGTTGATGTATGTTTACGTGAACATGACAAAAAATTTAGGCAAGTCGTACACTGAATGGAAGCACATTTTATATACTTTAAACTAATATATAAATAACTGCCCAAATAATTTGCGAACAATACATACATGTATTTAAACTAAAAACTGAAAATATTAAAAGGAAATGCTCAAAATTTGTTGGCCTTAAATAAATGGAGGTTCAAATAATAGTTTATAAGGATTATCTGGAGCAAAAGCAATGGATTTGCCCGAATATGTCTATGAAACGGTTGCATAGCGAAGCGCTGCAGACGCCGGTCAAACGGTATTCGTAGTGCAGAACCCGGATGAATGGACCAATATAGTGGCATATGCAACCGAGCATGCTTCGGAAGGCAAGTAAAGCCGTCGGTCCTGGTTTTCATATGAATATATTTCATCATCGTAAACCATATAGTGGAACTTCTCTTCTCTTAGATTAGCCTCCTGTCCGAGATACATGTAAAGAGGGCTCACAAAACCGATTTCATTGCAGGAAATTAACAGGCCATTGGCCTAAACACAGAAGAGAAAGTCTAAAAATGATGACCTGTATTGCTTTTGGTTAAGAGCGGACAGTATTTATTATTAAACTATTTTGCCATAATATGCTTTAAATTCCGTATGCAATACAACTTAAGATCTAGAAGTGTAACGTAAAAAGATAGTTTACGTTTAATTACATTTGGCTTCTATAACCTAGAGACTTTGATAATTAAACAATCTAGTTACACTTTAATATTGACGGATTTAGTAAAAATAAAAGCTATGGTAAAATTCATTTATTCTATTTACATTGTGCTTAACGATTTTTTAGCTAGCGGTAATCCTCTGTAGGTAAATGTAATATTGACACTTTAAGTTTAATTTAAACTTTTGCTTAAACTAACTTGACAGAAATCTTTCCAATAAATTCCCAAAAGAAAACGCTCCTGTCCGAACTCTTAAGTAAACTTTTTATGTTTTGACTTGAGACACAGAAAGCCGAGCACATTAACAAACTTTCCTGTATACATTCGAAATGTGTAAGAAGTAATGCCATTTTCTAAGTCCGATTTATGTATGTACCATTTATACTAACAACCATTCTATGGTTTAATGAAATCAAAACTATGGTGACATAGAACCAATAATTTAAACAGTTAACAGAGTTTTTCTTGAATTTTTATAGTTAAACTATAAATGAGTAACTTTTTATTTAAAACTAAATTTTCTTGTCCAATTGAACTGCACTTATGTCAAGAGACTGTA
Source organism: Limonius californicus (assembly GCA_014611495.1). Lineage (NCBI taxonomy): Eukaryota > Metazoa > Arthropoda > Insecta > Coleoptera > Elateridae > Limonius > Limonius californicus. Next base: position 13,796 of record JABXWE010022593.1, read on the forward strand.
AAGAGATGAAGAAACAGTGCTCAATTTAGACAAATTAGTTTAAAAGACTCAGGAAGCACATCCAAGAGAAAAAATGAAGGTGAACTTATGAACAATCTGTTCAATAGTTTCTTATTCGTTCTAGGTATTTAAAATTTAGGAAATCTTGACTTTCATATAATCGTTTAGCTTTAATATTTCTTTATTATTTTAATTCTACCATAATTCAAAACTATACTCATATCAACTTTCACAAGGTGAAGATGACACAAGTACTGAATTACATTTCAATGTTCCAATTCCCAATCTCTTTAAGCGGCGGAGACAATTTACAAAATAAATGATCTGACAACATACCCCAAAACTGCATTCTAATATAATTAGTTAACTCTCTGAAACAATGATTAATACAATTACGAGTACCTTTTTAATAAATTAATAACAAAGGTAGTTTTCTTTCACAAAATATTAAAACCATGTTTTTACGAAACTTATTTTAGTGCAAAAAGGAAGTTCTTAGTGTTGAAGTGCACACAAGCAAGACTTTTATAGAATTAATACTTTCACTTAAAATGGTGATATATATTGCTGTGGTATTATAGGGGGGGGGGGAGGCTTAAATATTAGTTGGGCAAAAGTCTCATCTAAAAGTTAAAGTTAAAAGATTTGTTGCGAAAATTAATAATATTTTTAAAAATAGAATTTGACAGCTTGACAGTTCTCCCATCTGTGATCCATCTTTATTATAATATAAAAATTAGATATTATGTTGCTAGCTTTAACTCGAAAGGTTGGTCAAGGCAGAAAGCTTTTCTTCCTCTCTGTGGAATTCTTAATGAAGTTTGAAGCAATCTAGGGTAATCTAAAGAAATTTAAGACAATTTAGAGCAGTCTGTGGCAATCAGGATGTACATTAATGGTATTCCGGGGCAGTCTGGGCGGTGTTTACCAGCTATCATATTTGTTTGCTCATATTGTATTAGATGCGAATAAGGTCAGTCGCCAGTTAGGGTTGCAATAATTATTTTCAGTAGACGAAATTAGTTGGAATGGGAATGGGAATTTCTGTACTGATCATATTGTGTCGTATGTCTGTAGGATACGCATATATGTTGCTATGATTATTCGCCCTTTAATAATTATAATTATCGCCCCACGTTCGCAGCGACAAAAAGTTGCTGTGTAATAAAAACCATGGTAAAAAAGACAAACAACTTATGCCAACTAGTTCAAACATAAAACTGTTATCTCAGGGAATTACTGGTGGCTTCGTTTCGTACAAAAAAAAATGAAAACGTTCAACAAAAAAATTAACAACACATGCAAATTCGTAGAACCGTCACTTTGCTTTAATGTCACCGTAACCAGTTTATCTTTCATCAGCACCAACCTTTACACTGAAGTTTGGCACGCTAAAATGCCCCTGGGCGGCTATTCATCTGGTACCCCGACTACATACACCTCTATCTCGTTGGTATAGCTCTCCGTGAACTCCCGGCTCCTCCCGACACATCGTACTTTACCATTCTTCAATTGCGACGATTAAAACCACATTTCGCTTAATGAATAATGATGCTGTATTCTCCTTTTAAATATTAAATTTTTTATGACACCCAAATTTAAAAAAAAAACGAAAAAACAAAAACCAAACTTCCTTTTTAATTTACCTTAACTACCAATGAAAATACAAAGATTATGATATATGGGAAAACTGTCATGCTGTCACAACCCATTTTTAAAATATTATTAATTTATACAACAAATCATAATAAAACCTTTAGATGGCACTTTTGCCCAATTAGTATTTAAGCCCCCCCCCCCTATTATAATATCATACCAATATATACGCACTGTGATATCGATATGCGT
>JABXWE010022594.1:0-27692 GCA_014611495.1 Limonius californicus
TGTTGAACGATCGTTTTCAATTTACAAATACATGTCTACCGATAGAAGACAAATTTCTTCTTGAAAATTTTGAAAAACATTTAGTTGTAAGTTGTTTTCATAATAATGAATCATAGTTTAAAATTTAACATAAGCTGATTTGTAGTGATAACTGTAAGTATAATTAATTATTCTGTATTGTTGTAATTTTGTTAATAGAATAAAATGTATTAAAAATATTTTGTTATTTGTGAATTTTAATGCCTACATTTGTTTTTAACTTTTTAACAACTATCAATTTATCATAAATCGATTTTGAACATATGCTATTGCATATACAAGTGCATATTTTCAGAATTTACTGCATATATTTAAAAAATAGTGTGCATATATATGCGCATATTTCCGCAATAATCGACTGCATATATTCCGTTCTCTATTCATGACGTTAGCATTTGTTGTAAGGCACCTCTGGATTTTGCTCCTTATTACGATAGATCACCTCACCAATTAAATAACATAAAATAATTGGTGCTCATATAACAATTTTTTTGAGAAAAATACACAAATTAAGGACCGACCTGTAGCTTGCCTTTACAAGCATTTGCTCTAGAAGTTTGAGCCCACGGCCCTGTTTAGGCAGGCAAATATTGCTCAAACTTTTAGAGCAAACGCTTGTAAAGGCAGACAAGCTACAGGTCGGTCCTTACCTGAAGATACACAAAGTTCAACACATTCAGAATTTATTTAATATAAAAATAACGCATCCCATCTGTTTAGATTTGACTTTTCTGCGTTTTGAGTTTGTTCCCGCTCTAGTAATTCTTTTCTCAAAGAATGAAGATCCAAATTTGACCCACGCAAGCATTAGGTTGGTGTTCCTTTCCTCCCGTTTTGGTGTACACATCCAGTAGTTTCTTGACGATATGTTCATTCTCTGATAGACGGTTAGGACGGCGAGGACCGTTTGAGTAGCCTGCGCAATCACCTGACTTAAAGCCGCTAGATTTCTTTCTATGGGGTCATGTGAAATCGCGAGTTTACATTAGTGGACTAAATCATTTCGACGATTAAAAGCCTGGAATTCGTTTAGAAATCGAAAGTATCCGATCGGAAATTATTGAGCATGCGATATAAAGTGTTTACACACGTGCTGGTCAATGCCAACTGATTAATGGTGGACAATTGAAACATTTCCGTTAGGTAATTTTTTCATAAGAATTCGGAATGTCCGATGTATATTATTCAAAAAAAGATTGCTATGCGAGGTACCAATTATTTTATATGACTATTTAACTGGTGAGATCTATCAACGCACTGTATACTAAGAGGGGTAAATAAATAGAATATTGGCTGTACAAAGATAAGTATTAATTTAGGTAAAACAAGTTTTTAACAGGTATCGTTTATTTGATGTTTTGTATGTACTTATTCAGATTTTCCTTATTTAACTCTTTTAAATACCAAAAGCTAACTGTGTAGACGACCATTACATACTAATATCCGTAGATTTATGGTATAGCCTAGCCAGCTTTAACTCTAATGTATTTCCCATTTCTCGCAAAACTTGCTTAATTCAAGGGTGAAAAATTGAGATAGTTAAAAGCATCTATATACGCACGAAAACTAAAAAAACACGCTATACAACAATTGCAAAAAAATATGTATGTATATATGTCGCCTGTTGTATGAAGTTTCAGGCTTCCGCGGTTTGTGTCTAATGAAGTCATCTCTTCGGGCTTAGACCGTGTCGTCGATGAATTGATTGGTGTTGACGTTTTGCTAACCATTGCAGGTAGCATTACTCTTTGATAATGACCTACAACGGTTAGCGAAACGTCAGCACCCATCAATTCAACGACGACATGGTGTAAGTCGGAAAACTCTAATATCAACTGTTGTATGAGCGAGGTTGTGTGTCTTACTACGTCTCTTACTTTGGTTTTCTGCCTTATTTACTTTTTTTTCGGTGTGTTATTAGTGTAATATTGAGCATTTGACGTTCCAATGCTCTTTCTGCTTTGACAAAACTTTATCTACTTTTGTCATGCCCGTGACAAACCAACAACAGATGGTAAAAGAAAACAGAATTGTAGAGATCACAGACGGCTAGACGAAGTAGAAGCCATCCACAACTCAGATGGACAGATGATACCAAAATATCTGTAGTACTACGACGGAAGAATAACACACAAAACCGAGAAAATTAGAGACAAATTGAGAAGGCTTTTGTTTAAAAAATGACGAATAACGACTAAAAGAAGAAGAAAACCAACCCATATACTATCACTTTATTCCACCCTATGCACAATAGCCATGAAAATGCTATAAAATATAATACAATATTAAAATTACTTCATTTAATATTAAATCCAAACCTTGTATAACAACAAAACAATGTGAAAGGATATTTCCCAAAAATTATATTAACATAAACTCACGCTTGTAATTACTGAACCTTATTGCGAAGGCGAATAATAAGACGCATTTAACGAATAATAAGCGCTCTACTATTATTTTACAGCATCCTTTACTGCTTTATTATTAAAGATATTAGAAGACACGGTTTTTTTTGTAACTTGAATATATTACCACAAATAATTTCCATAAAATAAACAAGATATTTCTTCACATCATTAACAAAGCGCCTTCAATCTAATCAAAGTCCAAAAATTACCATTATATTTTTATATCGAGGATTAATAAATATTTGTAAATAAGTAAAAATGACGAGTTGTCTTTCCAAAATTATGATGGGGTTGCATTTAAAAAACCGCATCCAAAACTGGAAAATAAATTTTAAGTTATCATTGATATTATTATCAGTTAGTTACGATTGATAATGACCTGTTTGTTAGTGGAATAATAAACAGCAAATGTATGTTAAAATCTGTAATATGCACTGAGTAATTAACTAAAACCAGTCTTTGATCATTCTGTACCAAATAATTTGAAAAAAATCATACGTATACATCGAAAGGGATTTGGCATATACAATCATTAAATTTTAATAGTGATCAAACGGCTCAACAATCAAGGTTAGATTAAAATCTGTTTAATACACATCAAGGTGATTTCTTCACAAATTCTAAACTTCTACTTTCTAGTATTTATTGACAATACTTAGTTCCTAATGAGAAAACATAATCTTAGTTTTCGTAAAATGTGAAAACAAAGGACTAAGTCGTAATTTCCAGAATTTATCAGTAAGAAATGATATTTTCAGTGGTTATTCAACACTGGGAAGTAGGCGAAATTACAATATTAATAAATGAATCGGAAGGTAAGATTATATAGTAATTACTGAACATATTACCTAGATTTTGAAAATGCTTGGACTTGTTATAGATGTTTGATATGTTTTCAATTATTTATTTGTCACATAAAAATTAACGAAAAGATTCATAACTAAGTCAGGGTTATACAATTAAATAAAATTTTACCTGTCGTAAAAAGGATATGATATACAACAATTAGATTGGGAGCGTGTAACAAACTTAAGCACTAATTAAATAAGTAGTACGCCATAAACATTACCACGAGATCCGTTACTGAAAAGTTATAAAACCAAAACCCGAATTGTATAACAAAATTCAAGGCCGTAAAATCTGATTAAATCCACACATTATTAACGGAACACGTAAATATATACAAATTACATCATTGACTCATTAAATAAACCAAACCAATTAAGTTTTTGTAAACCTTCTCTATTGAGCCCATACTCTGTTTCGTCATTACTGGAGCTCATCAGTGCCAAAATTCAATACATTAACGTGGTTGCAATTTGTATAATAACACTTAAAACCTAACAAAACATGTACATACTTGTGAATCATCTTCCAAAACTGACACTTAACAAAATCCAAAACCAAATTTGATACAGCACACACACTCTTTCCACGAGCTTAAAACTGTAATAACGAAAAACGAGTCTCGTCCAGTGCGAAAACACGAGAGCACTAAACTGGAGGGCGATGGGCGGTAAACGTTTTATAGGTCTAGAGGTGTGAGATTGTAATGTCTTATCTCTAATGGCTTCAAATACCTTTGGATAAGGTTCAATCGATAAGAGTGTTTGCTTTTTTGTACCAAGATGAGGCTAACAATAGAGAAACAAAGCTCAAAGTAGACTTTGAACTTAGAACCCGGCCGTGGCTTTGCACTTAATAAAGTGTAGTATTACAGAATGTGAAACGGCTACTACATTTATAAAATTAACTTCTTTACCAAGTATATTCTACGATGGGTATGCAGCTGCAAGAAAATTACAATGAACAAACAAAATATTGTACCAGAATTAAGGCGGGAAACATCGCCTGATTTTGTTCAATGTCCAACTGCTTGTTCCAGGCGTAAACACTGGATGACATAATCGGAAGCTTGTGTAACTTAAGGTTAACACGTTCATACATTTTAAAGTTCTTTCGTACAAATCGCTGTAAACTATTTTATATGTTTTAGTAGTACACCTTGTTAAATCAATTATTCGCGAGAATCTGCTTGAATCTTTAATGAAAGTTTTCCTGTTTTTAATTATGGAGTTACCGTTTTTCCTAGGTAAGAAAACTCGGCAATAATTTACTCTTTTGATATATTTTTAGTATTTAAACTCCTAATGTATTTTTACCAAAGCCTAGTCTATTATTTCATGATCACGATAAAACCTATTATAAATTGCCTCAATGAATGTAACAAATATTATTAACAATTTTTGTTATTGACTTTTGTTCGTTTATCATTTCTTCTCATAAAAAAATATGTTTTACCGTATCTTAAACACAAATCTTTTTTTTTTAAACATAATAACATTCATAATTTCAACGGCTTTTGTTCAGCTTTAAATGTATTTCCACATTTTTCATGCCATTTTCAAAAGCAATTAATATTGTAAACATTCGTAGCTAGGGCAACAGCACACTGGGATCTTAATTTCCCACTTGGCTCTGGTCTTCTACTCCAAAACATTCAATAACGGGGAATTTATGAGCTCAATTTGCTCATGCATTAAATGTGTGTTTGTTAAACTGTGTTTGTGCATTTGAAAGTCCTCGAGTATATCCAATATACGTTTGTCATCAGATCACAGAAGTGTAAAAATGTTATTGTATTTTATGGTGTAACTGTATGGTTGCGTTCTAATGAGTGTGTACCGGCAGCTTCCAAGAATTCCACCGTATACATAATTTCCTCGGACCCACGGAATCCGTTACTGTAGCAACCAGGTTTTCCCAGTGGCACGAATAATGGAATCGGCTTTCTTCTCCAAGATGATGTTACGTCCGCTGGGAATGCAAGAGGGGTTGAGAAACGCATCCCATCAATACGAAGACTACCACTCTTACACCGACGCTACTACGAAGAGGTCAATGGTAAGTTGTTCATTATTATTATTATTTGTGTAACCAAGTTATGTTTGTTATTTATTAAATCTTTTATTACATGCACAGCGTACATTTATTTAGTGCAACCAACGCTAAAAGTGTTTGGCGTAGTTGGATTTTTCTGGTTGTTTGTATTTGTATGAGCGTATGTATTCTTTGTATCTGTTATCGACACTCTTAATTGTCGGGCCTATGTATACAGGATTACACTGTGAACAGTTTTATTTGTATACACCTGCGTTTGTGTTTCTTGCTGTTTTATAATTTACTTAAAATGTACTTGTTTTGCTAATAATTTGCTCCGATATATACCCGAAATATGGAATTGAACTATATTAACCATTGTCAGAGTAGTATTTTGGATATATTTTTTGAATTGCTAATGTATAATTTTTCTTTTTGATTACTGTGCCAATCGGTTTTGTGGTAAATCGTTTAAACACAAAATCTCTTTGGTGTATTCAGCGTACTACATCGAACTAACAATCTGTTAAAATCACATTTACAAATTAATCTGTTCACAATGTAATTCGATATACATAGGTCAGACAATTACAAATTTTGATACCAGATACAACAAACACATACGCTTATACAAACACAAACCTACAGAAAAATCTAACTACCCTAAACACTTATTACAACACAATCATGCATTTACATTAAAAAATATCATAACATTTTTACTCCTCTGTGGTGAGAAATATAAATTGGATACACTTGAGGATTTTCAAATTCACAAACACACTTTAACAAATACACCTTTAATGAATGAGCAAATTGAGCTCATACTTCCTTGCTATTGAAAGTTTTGGAATGGAAGGCCTAGTCTGAAACCTCAAGATCCGATGTGCTGTTGCCCTACCTACAAATGTCTATAATATCAACTGCTTTTGAAAATGGCATGAAAAATGTCGAAAAACTTATAAAGGTCAAATAAAAACCGTTGAAATTGTGATTATTATTATTAAAATATAAATATGAAATCCAAAGAAGTAAGACAGGAAACAGTTAATGAATTTTTTTGAAATATTGTACAAAATACCAACATAATTAACTTCGCTTTGCAATAATATAAAAGGTGTGCACAAACTAATCATTAATTATTTAAAAAATGCTAAGAGAATCGTCTCGTTAAGTCCAAATTTTTGAAAACAAATATAATAAAAATAGTGAATACTGGCATGTCTACGCACAAGTAATGACTCACAACTTTTCTTTTAATCTCCAATTTTCCCAAGGGTCATCCATCCTCTTGAATGATAACCTTAGCAAATTAGTTTCCTTGGTTATAGGAATTAGTCACATATTTTTACCTTTGATAAGAGTACTTAGTACTTAGTCGATTAAATCAAACAGAACGATTAAAAATAAAACAATTATAGGCGAGCTTTAATTTACAGTGAACTCCATTGTATCTAAGCAAAATCGCACCGATATTCCTATAAGACTTTTATTCAAAATTAACGTTGTAGTAGTTTCCCAAATGTCATGAATTATACTGATACTGTATAACATCGCTTTGAATTTTTGAAATGTCAATTTTTGTAACAGCTAACTGATAATTTTGTCCGAAACTTAATTTCAAATACAACACCCCTTCATTATAACTTTAGAGACTAACTACTCTTTGCAAAATTTTTAAATAATTGCAGACAGAATGCAAAAACTTGTTCTCATCGCACTAAAAATTAAATTATTCCATGCTGATAATTTCACCAATTATTGTTATTTGTTCTTAAACCTATTTTTCCATTCCTAATTTCATTAAAATTGATTGGAAATGCATTGTTGCCAAGAAATGTGATAGTGTGTTCAATTATTGGAATTAAAACTTTCCAGAAGTGAAAAACAATCCCAAATTTTACGCAAGTAACATGATCAGAATTCAGATGAAAAGTTTTATTTTTGGTCTACAAGTTTTAAAAATCAAATACAAGAGTAAAATTAACATTTTTATAATCATGGCCAGCACCAACACCACCGCAATATTTCCAAAAACAGCACATAAACACTTTTATACAAGATTATAATTTTTGAGCAGATCTTTTATTGTTTGGATGAATATAACCTGCGTCCATTCATTATGAAAGATTTTAAGTTTCGAGGTGGCGTTTTTATATTTTAACCTGATTTAAATTTTAATACAATTTCCGATTAAAGTTTTTGCGACATTACTGATTTCATTAACTGTCAGTTTGAGTTGCCCTTCTGAGCCAATATATGTGAATGGTTAACATTATATAAAAGTGGTCATCATTGGATGATGATCCCCGGCAAGGTCACCCTATGGAAGTGGTCGCTTCAGAAGTTAAGAAAACAAATTCAGAAACCACGGTTTTCTCTACCTTGGCATGACAACGGTTAGTGCACGATGAGTCCCTCGAATGGTTTCACCGTTCGAAATGCGTGTTGGGGTAGAGGCAAGTAAACAATATTTGGCGCATTGCGTGTACGAGTTATATTTAATTATCAAACAACTTGTCACTGGACTAGAAACCTGGGGTCTATTATCAATATAATCCTGAATCGCAGGAAGTTTAACCCACCTCTTCTGCAGGAAAAACAATGGCACCATATTTTTGAGGTTGTCACGAAATTTTGAAGATTAATTATCTGCATAAGGGTAGCACAGTAACAATAGCTATTTATGCAACTAGTTATGAAAAGGGTTATTTTGTGTAACGAAATAGAATATTTGCAGGACGAGCGAGTGTAGCGAGCGAGTTCTGCAAAATGTGAGATTCTGCAAAATGACATGAGTTACACAAAATAACATTTCATAACGTGTTGCATGCAAGATTTTATCTAATTTTGACCAAAACATAGTTTTATAATTTTCCAGTTGATCTGTCATTAAACGTCATAACTAATTTCCTTAGAAACGCCATACGACATAAGTCGTATTAAATTAATAATGACAGTTTCCATGCTATTGACTGGTGATGAAATGAATTTTATCTACTTTGATTTAATAATAGGTCCATTATGATGCCGAAAACAGTTTAATAATGGAGGCTATTATTAAACTGTTTTTGGTAATAAAATCCTCTATTATTAAACTGTTTTTGGTAACTTTTTGGTTTTTAAGATTGGTGACATTTGCTTTCACTTTGGTCATAAAACGACAAATGTCAGATGTCGAATATACATAACCACAAACTCTATCAGAATTTTGAATTTCTACATAACAAGTATCTCAAAGTAGATAAAATAGTATATTATACTCGTTTCATAACGGGCATTGTAGCACTTGTTCCATTGGAGCACTCCTCGCTACGCTCGTCGTGCCCCAAACCCACGCGTGCTACAATAAGCCCGTTATGAAACTCGTATAATAATATACTATTATCTACTTTGATTTAATAATAGGTCCATTATGATCCCGAAAACAGTTTAATAATGGAGGCTGTTATTAAACTGTTTTTGGTAACTATTTGGTTTTTAAGATTGGTGACATTCGCTTTCACTTTGGTCATAAAACGACAAATGTCAGATGTCGAATATACATAACCACAAACTCTATCAGAAATTTTGAATTTCTACATAACAAGTATCTCAAAGTAGATAAAATAGTATATTATACTCGTTTCATAACGGGCATTGTAGCACTTGTTCCATTGGAGCACTCCTCGCTACGCTCGTCGTGCCCCAAACCCACGCGTGCTACAATAAGCCCGTTATGAAACTCGTATAATAATATACTATTTCATCACTGGTTACGAAATATTTTTCATTACGTAACTAGTTACGAAAAGTAAAGCGTTTCCTAAGGTCAGACAGTTTTGAAAAGTGTCACTTTATGTGTCAAAATTAGATAAAAGAATATTATGCAATCACGTGAACAAGCCGGCTTTAGATCCGGGTATAGTACTGTTGGCCATCTGCAAACGGTCAGGCTCCTGATCGAAAAATGGACAGAATACCAAAAAACCATTGATAATGATATTTATAGACGTTCAGAAGACTTTTCATCAAATAGAGATATGGGCCATATTTCACGCGCTTGCGAACTGCAGGATCGACTCCAGATATTCCTCTCTGATAAAAAATATGTATAACAAAGCTACCTCATGTGTGAAGCTAAAAGACAAATCTGACAAGTTTCCCATCGGCCGAGCCGTCCGTCAGGAAGATGCCATATCTCCCAAAATTTCAACCTAGCCTTGGAAAATGTCTTCAGAAAGCTGGAATGGGAATCAGTTGGAGTAAATATTGACGGCGAGTATTTAAACAACTCCAGATTCGCCGACGACATTATCCTAATATCCGAGGATGTCGAACAAATGCGTTTTATGATAGAAGACCTAAGAAATCAATCCAAAAACATCGGGTTGCAAATGAATACAGATAAATGTAAAATTATCCCCAACCTACCAGAACACGCGTTGGACGATTTCGACATGGAGACGGTTGATAGTTATATCTCCCTAGGTCATAAAATAATGTTAAGCAAGGAAAAAAACCAGATTGCCCAAGTCGACAGACGCATATCTACGGGATGGGTCGCTTTTGGAAAGTTGAGCCAAACGTTCAGAAGTGACATCCCGGTATCCCTTAAAAGTAGAGTTTTCAACCAATGTGTCCTCCCGATTCTTACCTATGACATGGAAACAACGACTCTGACCAAAAGACGCACAGAAAGGTTCCGGGTAACACAACGTGCTATGGAAAGAGTAATGCTCGGCATCTCACTTCGCGACCGAGTCAGGAACGAAGTAACAAGACAGAGAACAAAGGTAACCGATGTCATCATACCCATTGCCCAATCTAGGTGGAATTGGGCGGGGCACGTGGAAAAGAAGAGATGACAGGAGGGCGAAAAGAATTTCACAGTGGAGATCTAGAACATCGAAAAGACCACCCGGCCGTCCACCTAAAAGGTGGACTGATGCTATAGCTTCCATAGCCGGCAAAAACTGGCCGCTATGCGCACAAGACAGACTAAGATGGAAACAATTGGGGGAATGGATGTAATAGGCTAATATGATGATGATGATGATGATTATGTTAACTTTATTGTATCGCCTCAAAGATTCTATTAAAAGTGGAAAGTCCCGGAAAACTGACACGAGGTGTTTTCCCGCTGCACGATAATGCACCAGTGCATATGTCAAGACTTGTGAATGCTGCTATTGATAATTGTTACCTTATAATCCAGACGTAGCACCCAGTGATTACTTTTTGTTTACGAAACTAAAAAACCTATTCAGAGAAAATTCAGGGACAATGACGAACCGTTAGCAGTTGTAGCGATTTGCGCTCCAACATCTGTGTTGCGCGTTTTAATGTACCACAGACATGTAGGACCTACAGCTTAAAATGAGCTTCGAACCACAGGAACTGTAAACATTTTTATTCCAGGCAAGATTTACCAAGAAGAATACCTCGCTGGTTTGCAAGGTAGAACACCCATTATAAATCTGGTCTTCCGGTACTGGGAATTGAATCTCAGACTTTGAGCGTAGAAGTCTAACACGATGGCTTCTAGTCCACGATCGCCTCAGCAGCTATTGAAGGTCATTTTGAGAAAAAAATCAAACCAAAACATATTTTTATAACGGATTAAAATTGTCATTGAAACAGTGTACCACCTCACCTGCAAGGGAACTATTTTGAAAAATAAACGTTCGTTGCTGCTCTAATCTTCTGTTCTCATACCTATTCCTTCGTATATGAATTTCAATTTGAAAGTCTTAAAAAGGGCTAATTTAATTAAAATTAATATTTAGTCCACGCAACCCATTTTTAGCTGATAACAACCAACGGCCTGCGGCTTCTGGATATTTAAGAACTACTGCATAATCTCCCTTGACTATAAAGGATTACAGGTTCAAAGAAAAACGCCCTTAGAACTTAAAACGCCCACATATTTTTCTTATTTTGGCGAGCAAGCGCTTCACTTTCCCCTTCACTGTGGAGAACTTAAAACAGTTTTATGTGGAATAAAATACAACATGAGGTGCACATGCACAGAGCTTTAAAGTTCATAACAATTTTATAACCTCCTTGCCGTTTCCTAGTGCGTTTTAATAAGGATGAAGTTAATGACTTAATTGGCATTAATTTACATAGCCGCGGTCGTGGAACATTGTCTGGTTGCAAATCTAATTTGCTATTACGTGCATTTTCATGTAAAACATGTGAATTCCACTTGCAACAGAGTTTATAATTATATTCTTTTGTTGCTACATTTTCATTTTTCCCTACCACTCCTTACTGAATGTAAATCCCTAAACAAAATTATTATTTTGGTGGAATATAGAAAAGAAATAAATCAACCACGGCAGAGAACAACCAAGCTAAAATTAGGAAGTTAACGAGTTTTCAATTGCCGTCGCTTCTTCCAGATTAAACCCCATTTTACTAAAATCGGCACTTTAATTAAATTCATTCCGAAGCCTCCGGGAAAATTGCATTCAAATACTTCCTTCGATCAAATTAAGGAATTTCCATTAACAAACAGATCTACAAGTTACAGTAAATATTGAAAATAAAGGCTGTTGAACTTCAATGTAGTGACTCACGACATTTTCCATAACGGTCGGAAATGTACAGAGAATACTTTATAAGAAATGCTAAATATATTAATGGGACTGCCACAAGGCTCAACAACTGGACCGCCACTAATTTAATTTTAGCGAAAACTAAACTAAACTTGTTTCACAAGCGTGACTATTTTTACAAATCAAATTTCAAGTGGAATAGAAAAAATTACTCACCACGATTATTACGTTTGATTTACTTAGTTGGACAATAGTACTATTTATTTGCAAAATATTTCTTATATGTCGAGTACCATTCATAAGATTGATTAAAATGATTACGTTCGTATGTTCATATCTGTTATAATCGGATATTATTCAAATTTAATTTGGCTATTTCCGTTCATCTATCTCAACCCCAATATTGGGAAGACTTTCATCATCATCATCATCATCATCTGACATGGAGCCGACTCGAGGGTCAATCCTGGATACGCCAGGCCCACCCCATGTCAGTAAGTGGGTAGGGACTCAAGGATAGGGTGGGATCGGGTGGGGCATTGAACAGCGTTAGCATGTCTGCAATGCATACCGCAAGACACCGCTGCTGCAACACCGGGTAGTTAGTAAACTACGCATCAATGGGTGTTGAGTACGTAGCCGAGACCGTTATGCTCTTAAGCAGTTGAACCTACTAACTTTGATAGCAAAGTTTCACAATGTTCTGATTGCACATTTATCTCGTCTTCTAAGGTTACATAGTGCACCTATCTAGTTTCCTAGGAAGTAATAGCTTCTTAAGAGGTACTCCCTGACTGAGTTAAACTGCCCTTTATGCTATGAGACTTCTGAGCCTAATATCCTGGGGATCGAGATTTACAGCGTTCGGAGGTCTTATCTAATTAATGTGGAAGGTGAACAGAGTGCTCCTATCCTAGGTGCCTAATGACTAACTAACTACTGGAGATTTACCGCCCGGATTTCCATTCGGTTTCCATTGCGTTGGCCGTTTGCTGCGGGATTGGACGTTCAGCGTTTCCCTAGCCGTCCCGTATACTCGGCTTACGTCTCGTCGGACATCCTCTCCTCTTCGCGCCCATTCCTCCCATGTCTCTGTAGGCATGCCGGTGCCCTGTATGTCCACTCCAATGACGTCTTCCACGTAGAACACGGTCCTCCGATCTTCTTTTCCTCCGGCTGCATGACTTAAGTTTGCTGTAGAGGCTGGCTGGCCAGTCCTTTTAGACCATGCGCCCCGCAGTCACTTCCCGATGCAGTGAGCTGTCCAATACATCAAATAGACTTTCACCCTAAAAATTTTAAATGGCAAATGCAAAAATCTCGACGAATTTGCTTTCGAGTAGTGTTTTTATTTTTGGAGTCCAAGCATTGGTTCCCGCGAAAATGCAGTCTAAACAAACACTACTTACTACTCAAAACGTTGTCGCACATTCTGAAGCATTTCGGGAATGATTAGACGGCATTCGTTGACCATGCGTTGGCTTAAACATTTGAATGTTTTTTTTTTACCTCAGCGTCACGCCGTATTTCGTAGTTGTCCTATTCTTTGAACATTTAAAATAATTTATTCGATTTCAGAAAGAGTTGAAATAATTGCGTTTTTCTTCGGAAATAATAAGACCTGCTGCGCGCAGGTAGCTTTTGTGGTGGACGATAAAGTAGTTTAATCAATTAAACATTGCTATTCACTTCTACTCTAGTACGAATTACATTTCATAGAATTTGGGCACGTTTTACTTTGTTCTAAGAAAGCAAAGAAAACGATTTTTTTGTGTCTATAAAATAATAAGACAATTACCGCAATTAAAAAACCACGTTGCGTTTCATTTCAGCAATCAAATAGTGGTTTTGAAAAAGTTCCCAATACGCGGCATACCAAGTGTGCCAGTAGAAGCGTAATACAGCAACCAGCAATATGCAGTTAAGAATGTGAATCGCGTATGTCTTGGGTTAGGGATAAAATGTCGGGAGATCGGGTCTGTAACAGCGAAATTCTGAAAATCCGGTAGGCACTGAAACGGTAAAAATTGCGGTTCTAGGCCACGTTGTTGTAGATCCTACGTTGAGTACAAGGCAAATGGCTAATGTATCGGGCGTTATCGAAACAGTATTCAACAAATTTTGAAACACTACTAGCTTTATCTCTAGAAGATTTTTTGGTATAACAACTCAATGAAACGATTTTGATCGTCGTTAGCAATTTTGTGAGACTATAAGCGAACGAGTGATAAATAATCCAAAATTTCTATTTAACGTCAGTTTTTCCGACCAATGCACTTTTTTCGTAAATGATACAGTCAATCATCTTACTTGCCGCTATTCGTCAGATTCTAATCCGAGGATATTTCACGAAGCACTCCGAAAAATTAATGTTTGGGGTGGAATTTTTGGTTGGTCCTTTTTTCCTATCTGGCAATTTGACTGGGCAGATGTACTAGGAACTGTTACAAGACAGCATTGATCCAATGATAACTGATATTATAGAAAATGATGATCACTACCTCGATAATTATTTGGTATTCCAACTGGACGGAGCTTCTTCGCCTTGGAAGAAGGAGCGCTACTGAATGACTAGTAAGGTCGTCAGATTTATTTCCGTTTATTTTTATTTTTGTAGGGTCTTGTAAAGAATAATATTTACGCAACCCAACCCGATTCTTTACTAAATTTGCGACAACATATAATCAACGAATGCCGTCTAATCACTCCACACAAATGCTTCAGAATGTCCGACGATAGTTTGAGCAGAACCTATACTACTGCGTGGATGCTGGTGGTGTTCATTCCAAATGTTTATCATTTCTGCTCGGGGATTAATGCACAAAATCCAAAAATGAAATTACTTCTTCTTAAGTGCCGTCTCCTCTTAGAAGGTTGGGTATCATTATGGTTGTTTGTATTCTCGACGTTGATGCTCTGAACAATTCAATGGAACTGCAATATTATACCACTGTCTTAGGTTACTCAACCAGGAGATGCGTCTTCTTCCTCTACTTCTTCTACCTTGTATTTTCCCTTAGATGATATTTTGTAAGATTTCATATCTTTCTCCTCGCATCACGTGACCTAGATACTGCAATTTCCTTATCTTAATTGTGTTTAATACTTCTTTTTCTTTCCCCATTCTTCTGAGTACTTCATCATTCGTTACTCTGTCCACCCAGCTTATTTCCAATATTCTTCGATATGTCCACATCTCAAATGCTTCTAATCGATCACTGATGTTTTCGTCATCGTCCAAGCCTGCGTTCCATGAAATGCTATCGAGAACACATAGCATCTCAACATTCTGATTTTCAGCTGTAAGCTCAGGTCTCAGGTTAATTGTTTTCGTTGACAATTGTTCCCAGGTATTTATTTGTATTTTTGTACCTTTTCCGCTTGTTGAAATTTCTTCCAGTGCTTTCTTGATTATTTGTTCTGAATACAGGTTAAAGAGTAAATGCGAAAGTACACATCCTTGCCTTACACCTCTTTGTATCTGCATTTCTTCTGATAACTCATTATCCACTTTTACATTAGCAGTTTGGTTAAAATATAATTGAATTATTATTCTGACATCTTTCATATCTGTTTTTATCTTTAAGTAGTCGAATGAGGTAGTTATGGCGGACTTTGTCGAATGCTTTATTGTAGTCGAGGAAGCAAACATATCTTGGTTGATTGATATCAATACATCTCTGAGTTAACACATTCAATGCGAACAGGGCTTCTCTTGTGCCCGTTGCTTTCCTGAAGCCAAATTGGGTTTCACTAAGGTCTTGTTCTAACTTCCTGAAAATTCTTTGATGTAATATCTTCAGGAATATCTTGAGAGTGTGGCTCATTAAACTAATTGTCCTATGATCGTTGCATTCTCTTGCGTTAGCTGTTTTGGGTAAAGTTATGAATGTCGCTTTAAGCCATTCTGTTTCTGAATTGTTCCTGTGTTATAGATTGTATTACATAAATCCACCAATACGCCTATTTGCTCATCTGTGATTTATTTTATTATCTCAGCTCGAATTTCATCAGGACCAGGGGCCTTATTGTATTTTGCCAACTTTACTGCATGTATTACCTTTTCTTTTGTTATATATGGGCCACTGTCTCGTTCTGTATTTTCTCCTGTGTGTTCTTCTATTGTTTCTTGTTGTCTTTCATCTTCGAATAGTTGCTGGATATACTCTTTCCATTTTTCTAATTTTCCTTTGATGTCGTGAATTATTTTACCATTTCTATCTAGTAGGATACTATTATTATTATTCTTATACCCTCAATTTCCTTTATCTTCTTGTGCAAGTCAAAATCATCGTATCTTGCTTGCAATTTTTCTACTTCTGCACATTTATCTGTGTACCATTTTCCTTTGGCTTCAAGTATTTTCCTTCTTATTTCTTTATGTAAAGTTCTATACGTGCCATTGTCTCTATTCTTATATTGTCTTCTGTTTTCCATCAATTCCAGTATCTCATCCGTCATCCATGTTTTATTTGTGATATTGACTTTTGGTTTTCCTAATATTTCTCTACTTGGCATGAAATTCCTACTACAAAGCAAATTCATCGAGCTTTCAAATGGTGCGTCTTCTGATACCTTTTGCAATTTAAATTTTCGTGGTGAAATCACTCCAATTTTGGGGTTGAAGATAGGTGAATGGAAATAGCCATATTCCGTGTCACTTCGGCATATTAAGTTAAGGTGTTCGGGTGTTACTCGAAGGATTGAGGTTTAGTGTCACAAAACATGCCTGTTTCGTTTTCAGCGGGCTACGTTGTATTAAAAAAACAATTTTGTATATATTTCAGACCTGTATAATACAAAATTTTTATCTTATCGTTTAAGTGAAAACATTTACAAAGCATGGCATTTTCACAGCTGTTTCATTAATAATAAATTTCTGACAGGTACACTACGATTGTAATGCATGCAAGAGGTATAAAAAAACTTAAGGTTTATGCCAACCACGTAAACGGGTTTTCAATAACCGGCCATTACTCTGAAATTGTAAAAAGAGCCCCTTAAAGGCTCAAAGCTCTGACATTAGTAAAATATAATTTAATGGTCCTCCGTTTGAGAAATGCCATTTTCAGCATTGGTTTATCTTCAAAAATGTTTGTGAAAACAATAATTCTAATGCTTAACGGGTATGAAATATCCTCTGATTATATACTACTGTACTTATCATACGGGAAAGTAAACATTTAACATTTTAAGCAAAAAGAATGTGAAATTAGCAGTTTATCACTAAATTGTTGGAAGAATATTATTACATTTTCCTTTCAAAGAGTTTAATAGATGACCGTGGAAATATATCATTATTTTAGAATAATAATGCAATTTATAAAAACATTTTTCTCGAAATTACGAAAATTTGATAAAAGTTAATTGAGAATCAGCATCCCAAACCCGAGCTCTACCCATTATTCGTGTTTCTTCATTAACTCAACATTTTTAAGTATAGTCTCAAAGTCACGTTTTTCTCTGTTGCAAACTAAAAAAGAAGTAAACTCCAGATAACTTCAAACTGAACTGTCATCCAAATTTGAGGGTTATCGCGGCTATCACAGCCCTTACGACATAATTTTGTAGACATCCGGTCCAGCAAGTTATCAAAGATCCTGTGCTTTTTAATGATCCACGACCTTCGCGACGATTAGGCAGTTATTTTCAGTAAATACGGGTTACTGTCTGGTCCGGGGTCTGATTGTGACATAATTGTTGTTGTAACCTTAATCTAGACGTTTACAGTCCAATAAAGCTCTAGTAACTAGTCAACGGGAAAATCCAGTCGAACTTTAGTGTTCGTCCGTATCTGCATGAATAAGCACATGGTTTTCTGGTAGTTCACGCAATAAGTGAAAATAAAAATACCATGACTAATAAACAACACCGTTAAACTAGGTAGGAATTTTATGCTAAATCGAAAAGGAAAAAATTGGAATACGAGCTTTACTTTTCCAGTCATTAATGAATACATAGATTGTTTATTTACTTATGTAAGTTCGGCCTGTGTCCGCTGCTATGACCAATCACCGACGCCAGTGAATAGGCCTGCCACTATTGGAAATTTTGAATCCAATAAGCGTAATTTATAGGAAAATCCGGTTGATACTTATCTGTATGACACAATACATAATTTTTGTTAGTCAGCAAGTGAAAATATAAATAATACGAGTAAAAAACCACATTAACAATTAGAAACTTTATTTACACATACGACCGGATGTTATTATTTTAAGGATTATTTTACTGTTACTTTCGTTTAAATAAAGTAACCGAACGCGGCGGTTATACTCCACTTAATACAAAGATACCGTTACCAAGGAAGTAAGTTATTACAGTTATGAGGCATAAGCAGTAAAAGTAACCAGTTATAATTACTGTAATTTGGATTTAAAAACTAACTACATACATATAATGCATTCAATGAACCAAGAGACAGTGACTTTCAGTTATGGTAATGTTTATCGTTTATCGCATTAGGCAACTGCCACCCATCACCAGTAAGCAACAAACCGAAACCGTATCTACTAATCATCGCAGACGAAACGGCTTTAGCCGAAGCGTCAATTCATTTTTCGTTTCATTGGCGACAATATATATATAATTGAATTTTAAAATGTTGCTGATTACAACCACAAGCATTCTCGCCAACGGAAGTGCGCTCTGAAATAAAATTAAGTAATTCCCACAAAGCTCCTGGATGGGATTTAATATTAGCAGAAATCCTAAAACACTTCCCAGGAAAGCGATTGTATTACTGACAACAATCTATAACGCTATGCTGCGACTGTGCTATTTCCCTATACAACGGAAAGTGGCACAAATCATAATGGTCGCAAAACCTGGCAAGCTTCCAACCGAAACAAAGTCTTACAGACCGATAAGCCTCTTGCCCATAATGTCGAAGATATTTGAAAGACTTCTGCTCAGGAGAATTAATAAAGCGGTGCCCACTGAAGACCTAATCCCCAATCACCAGTTTGGCTCCAGAGGAAAACAGCTCACCATGGAGCAGTGTCACAGAATTGTAAATAAAATCAAAGAAAGTCCTTCCCTGTCAACACTATCTTCTACTAAAATCGTATCTGGAAGATAGGTACTTCCAAGTAAAACTTGACAATGCACTCTCTGTCTACCATCATATAAAATCAGGAGTACCTCAAGGCAGTGTTCTGGGGCCGTACCCATACCTAATCTATACGGCTGACTTACCAGTAACAGACGTACCACGACTGCTACTTTCGCTGACGACACAGCAATATTGTCAACAGATCTAAACTCAGAAAGAGCCTGCGAAAAACTTCAAAATCAATTTAACCTATTGCAAAATTGGCTAAAGCAATGGCGAACCAAGGTTAATACTAATAAATCCACTCAAATCACCTTTACTATAGCTCATGTCCGCAAGTCACTATAAATGATGCTCCTATAGCTATAAAAGGAGGTAAAATACCTAGGACTCCATCTGGACGGAGAATTGACCGGGAAAGCACACATAAAGCAAATAAACTTAAAATTACACAAATGTATTGGTTGCTAGGGAGAAAATCTCAGCTGTCGATAGAAAACAAACTGGATTATATACAAAATCATACTAAAACCGATAAGGGCATACGGAATAGAGCTATGGGGATGCAGTAAACCGTCAAATACAAAAATATTACAGACAGTGCAATCCAAAATCCTCCGTATGACAACAAATTCTCCATGGTATGTTTCCAATTTTACACTCCACAATGACCTGAAAATACCATTTACCAGTGGCGACAGCAATCAGTTAATAGATGAACTTGCAAACCAACCTATGCCAGAAAGAAGGCTGAAGAGACGATGGCCAGAAGACTTGGTTAACTAATTATTGCGGAACTATCAATGGATAATCCTCACTTCAAACTAAGTGTCATATTACTCATTTACTTATTACGCTGTATTATTGAGTAGATTGTAAATAAGCAATAAATTGATTTAAAAAAATACAACCACAAGCGTAACAAAAGGACTTCTCACCGTTACAGTTACTGCGATTGAAAAAACAACTAGTTAGCAGTGTACAATTTGAACTTTAAAAATAGTAATCGAAATTAGTAACAGTTACACAGTAACCACTTGCATTTACAGTTAATTAGATTTAAAGATGGTTAGTAGATGGTGGCGTGTAGTGGATGGTAGTGGATGGGTGGTAGATGGGTTACCCCTGCAACCACTTAAATTTTAAATGAAACTAATAGTTCTATTCATCAACAGTGAGATAAGCAATACAATATAAATCCTCACTTGAACTTTAAAAGTACCGATTTCGAATTAATAATAGTATACCAGCAAAAACTAGTTATAGTTGCAGTTACTAAGCTGTAAAAAGTAACTAGAGTTTTGTAAGCAGTAAAACAAATTGTGTATATAACTTTGTATTAGAATTACGTGATTTGCGATCACTACAGTTACCTGATTTTAAAAATATTCACATCTTATTATTAGTAAGTGGATATCCTCCGAATATGCCTGTAAGTTTAGAAGGTTAAAATCCTGTACAGGGTGGTGTCCTGATAGTACAGTATTATGTAGTTAGTTTCTTAAGTTTTATTAATTTATTGTTAAACTTTGTTTATTAACATTTAGGATATGAAAAAATCAGCCCACAGCGCCCTCTACAATATATAGTAACGCTTATAGTTGAGAATGTTCAGCTTCCCTTGAAGTGAATGTGTACCAATTTTCAGCTAGATCCGCCATTTTGTTTGTGGAATATACCCAATGTTGAAAAAAAAATTTTTTTTCCTTAGGGGCCATAACTTCTTAAGAAAGCCTATTTGTACTAAGGCATGTTTGATTTAATCAGTCCCATTTGGCCACTTTTCTTTCAAGACACCCTGTACATAAAAAAACTAAATTCTGGATTCATGGCTATTACTAACTAAAATTATAATTCTTAATTATTAATAGGGTAATTGTATATTTATTAACATTAATGTAATTTTTATTATATTGTTTATAATAGTGGTATTTTTTTAGAAGCTCGAACGCCACTGATGTTCGTAATAACAAACCTGAGTATCCTATTATTACATCGAACTACTTTTGTTGCATGGGCTTCGAAAATGACATAATGGAGACGATATAATAATAGTATGGTACCCACTCTTGCTGAACTTTGTACTGCAATTCGTAATTTAAACGTCGTACCTTTTAACTTTTCAAGTGGCATCTTCGATGCGTGATACATAATTTTATCAGTAAAACACACTCATCAGTTCCAATAGTTTTTAGCTGGAAATATATGGAATATTAATGTATCCAGACTAACAGTAGTGATATAATAACCCGACATAACCTTTATCCTTTTAATAAATAATGGGTATTCCAAAGTCCGTTGTATAATGTAAAGCTTCAGTTTAAAATTTAATAATTACGGAATTAGAAATTTGTAGAATAGGCAATTACAAAAATACTAGAACCACGAATAACTTCGTTTGGAGAAAGAAAAACAAATATCAGTATACATACTCTCGGACCGTAACAATGTTTAGTAAATAATTTTCCTTGTATCTGATTTAAATTTGGGCTTGTTTGTACATTTTGAGTTACTAATTATTTATTAGCAATTTCCATTACAAAATGTATAATTTTCACATTTAAAAAGCTACTAAAGTAGCCCAAAGAATACTAATATTAGCTTTGCTTTATCATAGTTCGTATCTGTGTTAATATGGGATTGCTATTTTAACCAGCTGCCAAGACACCCAAAATTGTAATAAAGTGGAAAAAAAATCGAAAAAGTATAAGAACTGATTATAACAGACTATCAAAAATAGATCAAAAATGCAGACCCTGTAACAAATTTTTGGCTGTACACTAAACGCATTGTGTTTTACATGGGCTGCAGTTCGCTTTCCAGCACCCCTACACGGTTTGATTTGACAATTCCCTTGTTGGATTAGGATACCCTTAATATTTTAATGTCACATTGTGGTTTCTTATTTGCTTTCCTACGCTTTCTATTTCACCAACAGACAGACAGTTTTTAAGTAACGGGGCACTAACCCTATATTTTACAAAACAATTTTATGGGCCTATCTGGCCTCTACCACCTTACCCACATTAATAAAAATTTTTAGTCTTTTTCGAGAAACAATTTTAAAAATAATGAAAATATTTGATAAACAACCAGTGCCGGGGAGCTATTAAATAAGTTTATTTTGTCAATTGGTTTACTAATATTTGTGTAAACGGGTTTTAATGTAAGAGTAACAAAAAAAAGTATCTAGCGCTTTAAACTTTTGAAACTAATACACTCAGTAAAAAAACATTCAATTTAAAATAAGGCTACCTACAACAGTATAGTTTGAAAATTACAAGAAAACTACCAAATAATATCTGATTATAATTACTTTATTATAATAATGCCGATGAAAACTCATTCCATCTTAATATCAGGTGGTAATACTTCCGCATTCTGTACGAATTCACATTTTTGGCTTTACGAAAACATGTTTTCCCTAATTTGTCATCAGTGTCACTTTCTCTTTACTTACTACATTTTTATTCTGATTGGTCCTACTAAGCAATCTCCTTTGGTTCAATGTGACTTTTCTTAAAACTCAAATTAGTTTTTAAATGAGATTTATAAAACGAAAATGGCCACTTTGTTTGACATTCATTGAGAATACAAATTAACTACATAAATTAAAGTTAAAAAATAAAAGTTCCCATAATTTGAAAGTTTTGATGGAAATCTCGTATTTTTTTGACAAAATTGTTTGAAATTGAAGTTTTAAAATTAAAATAATATGCAGTTTGTTAAATATCATTTTCAGTGTATAAAGGAAGATTTTAACTAATTATTTTACAATAATCTAATATACTTATTTAATTAATAATATCTATACAAACATGTGTACTCCTAAATATTTTTGTGGAAATTTTTGCAAATATTAGAAATGTACGAGCTTAACTTTCCATAGCAACGTCTAAATATATAAAATATAATAGAAGAATACTGCCAAGATAATATATTATACATGAGCAAAGGTCAAAAGTAATTTTTTTAAAACAATATGCATAAGAATTCCATAATTTATCATTGCTTATGTTTTAAGAAAAAGGGGCATTTTGTAAAGTGAATACGTGAAGATAGTAAATACGAGGATGATTCATAAATTATAGTCCCTAACATAGATGGCATTACTCGACAAATGAACCATCTTTTTCCTAGAAACGTCAGTTATTGACATTAACATATGCCAAGTTGCAGGTGTCTATCTTCTTGTTTATAAAAGTTATACATTTAATATTGCTGTGGTGCTGGCGATTTTGTTGAAATGGGCAGATTTTTGGAAAGATGTGTGGAATGGCGGCATCGTGGTTCACCGCCCCCATGAAAGTTCTGTTTGACTTCTTAGGCAGAGAAGATAACAACAGCAGTGTTTTGGGATTCTGGGGGAGTTCTTCTTGATTATTTACCACGTGGTCACACAATAACGGGAAACTATTACGCAAAACTTATACCAGAAGTTCGTGAGGCTATAAACCAAAGCAGGCGTGGAAAATTGGAACGCGTCGTTCTGTAACAACAAGACAACGCTCCCACTCACAAGAGCTGTATTTCTATGGCTGCTATGCGCAATGCTGGATATGAAATTTTTGAACAACTCCTATATTCGCCAGATCTCACCCCTAGTGACTTTCACGTGTTTCCCAAACAAAGTTGTTTCAAAAGTCTAAATCATTTGCTTCTGTATCAGGAACAATAAATGACGAACCACCCTCGTATTTACAGTAGTTTAAATTTGATTATGTCATGTACGGAATTTTATATGAAGTCTGTGGCTGTATAAGACGCTTATTGATACTATCTGAAAAACTAATAACAAAAAGTTAAACTTCTATATGTTATACTCTCATATGAACTATTATTACAAAGGTCTTTAAAAACGAGGATCAAGCAGGAGGGCAGTAGGTTTTAATGGTCGCCACTAAATATCTTTCTGGTAGCGCTGCCTGTCCCACGAAACATATTTACATACCCAATTCAGACTTTACTAGAATTGTTTAAAGCCTGTATGACATGGCACAGAATTTTGTTGTGTTTTGACAAAATCCTGTGTAATCTCATACAGCAAAAGTTTGTAGATTCATATTCTATAACCTACAGAATTTTGTACAAAGTCGGCGTCGCATCGATGCGCAAACGATCAATTTTTAGTGTTTGTTAACAATCACAGAGGGCAGAGAAGAATATGTTTACCACGTGTTTATCCCGCCTGTCGACACTCCACACACTTTCTCTTATCTCGCTCGCGGTCTTTATTGCTGCAGCTTGTTTGCTTTGTCTGCACTAACCTAATATTATAAAATCTGGTTAGAATACTACTTTATCGACACATGACTATTTTGATAGTTTTCTCACAGATGTCAACGTAATTTGCACTTATTTGCGCATACGCAGACAGAATTTTGTACAAAATTATGTTCAAAACTTTAAACAAAATTTTGTTTTATGTTCAAAACTTTGAACAAAATTCTGTGCCGTGTCATACAGGCCTAAGTAAGAGGTAGAACCTATGCTTGGCATGATATTCATCGAAGCTGTTTGTTTTATGCTGAATACGTCCGTATACTATTAATCTTGCAACATAACATTTGTTTATAAATGCTTCCTGCTCAAACCTGTACATCATTTTGCGGCAATATCATCAAATATATGCGCGCATTCATTATAAATACACCAAACAATAATAATTGCCCGGAAATACAACTCTGACAGCTCATTTTTGTCAACCAGCTGAGGAATCTACATGCCTACTTGTTCCCACTCCCTTTTTAACACCCGTTACATTCCTTTCGATTCTACACAATGATATATCTAACAAGGATTCAAACGAATTATTCAATCAGTGATTTTGATTAACGATATAGCTAAATCAAAAAATCGCGTATACCGATCTTCTATCGCTTATTATACAAATTATACTTTAGTCCATAAACTAGGAACACCACGAAACACACCAGTGATCGATTTAATGATGTTCGCTAATGACTAAATTCAAAGTCCAAGGAACCAAAGTGATTTCTAGCCACTTACCAACATACAATAAATACTTAAAGGGTTTAAAAACACTCATTACGCGAAAATGATTATACACATTACATTATTACAGCTGCAAAACCACAAGGAGGTATTATTAGCTGCTGCTTTGTTATGGCGATGGATTGCTCGATTGCTTGTTGCTACAACAATTAGAGCAAATCGTTCAGAATTTAGACTTGTTTACTTGGAAAAACAATAACCTTTTGGCCCAAACAGTTTGCGTACAATGAAGATTTATTAATCACTGATTTCATCGATCATTTGATTATCTCTTCAAGATGTATTTAGTACGTTACAAAAAATGCAAAAAGGAAATCTTTAAACCTCTGGGAATATTTGGCGACAGAAGTAAAATATTGGATTAATATGTCGTTAATAAAAGTTGTTTATGGGACGTTTGCTGTAGCAAATATTTTTGGAACCATATCCCAGCATACAAAGAGAAACAGAAAAAAATTAGAGCAGGCCGTGGACGTAAAAACGTATGTCATAACTCCATGGTTATGTAGTGTGTGTTGCGTAAGGCTAATTTCCCACCACTTCTGAACAGGTAAATAAGGTTAGGTTATAAACTTTGAATGTCAAAACATTAAGCGTAAACAGTTAATAACTTCCACAAAAATTACTGTAATACAAAAAAGAAAACATTTGTGGTTGAGGTTTATTTCCGACGACACATTGATTGCGTAGAGATGTCGCAAATCAATGCTTCAACCTTTCATCAGTGCGTTACATGATGAATTGCGGAATGGAATCTTCCATCAGGATGGAGGTAACGCTCATGCAACTCGTGAAACTACCACAAACCTGCAAGAATCATTTGATAAGCAAGAATAGACTAATAACCTGATCAACCTGCTAGTGTTATTTAAAACCATTAGATTTATTCTTTATCCATACCTAAAATATTCAATTCATAACCTTCCAGTATATAACTTGGAACAATTTACGTAAAGAATCAGAGCGATGTGTGTAGAAATAAACCACACGCTACAAGTTTTACGAAATGCGATTGATATGGTACAGCGAAGAGCACGCACATGCATTCAAGAGGACGTTGGACGTTTTATTAACCATTTATAGTCTTTAGTTGTATATAATTTAAAAATCAATTTCATTTTTACGTTTATTAAATGTGAATAAGTTTCTTGTTTGCTTTGACATTGACAGTTTATAACCTAATCTTATTTACTTGTTCATGAGAGGCGTTACGTTAGTCTCACGAAACACTATACCGAACTATGGAGTTCGACATACTTTTTCACGTCCACGGCCTGCTCTAATTGTTTTAGGTCGCTCTTCCTCTTAGCCTCCGATGTTGGCGAGACAGAAAACAGTTAGAGATTGAAGTTGTAGTATGTGTTCTCGTGGTTTAACCCAAACATCGGAAAAACAACTGATAAACAAATACACGTGAAAGTTTTGTTGTCATCCTATATATTTTACAGATTTCAGATAGGTAATCAAGTGTGACTCACTATAATTACATCGATTTTGTTGTTTTGGCCATTGTAGTGGTATTTTTTTTAATAAAGGGGTACTTAAATTGTATCATTCTAAGTTAATTTGATTATCTATCTGAAATAAATACACATTATATATTTAAGAAAACACAACGTACAGCTCATCAAGTTTATTTGTCAAGTTTTTTCTGTTGCGGTTAAACAAACTGTTAAAATACTATTACATTGCTCAGCAACTTTTTTTACTTTCCCATACCTTATAGGTATAGGGTAAGTATTGAATTCATGAAAATTTTCGAAATCGAGATTTTAACGGATATATCCGTTTTGGGTCTCTAGGAACCCAAAAAAGTGGTTTTTAAAAAATGTCTGTCTGTGGGTGGGTATGTACGTACGTATGTACTATGGTGCTAGGACTTATCAGATGGTCCTAACACCAAATAACGTATAAAGAAAAGACACAATTGGAGAGATCAATTTTTAATGTTTTGCTTTTGATAAAAATAAATGGTAACTATTTACATAAAATACATAACAACGGAAACATAACAACCCCAGACGACCCGACCCGCACAACAGTACGTACGTATGTACGTATGTGACGCTCCTACAGCCGAAAGTATTGCTCCGATTTTGATGCGCTTTGGAATGCGGGGGTGTATCGAAAATTCATCGAAAAAATAAGCTTTTCAAAAAAATCCGAAACCGGAAGCGGAAGTTACGCATGTTTTTTTGGTATCACTTTTTTCGTGATTTCAATTTTGAAACTTTTATCGCGGGTAACGATAGAGGGTCATAAGACAAATCTGTTAGTTTTTTGCCGAACTCGCTAGCTTTAAAATGAAGGGCGCTATGATTTTTTGAAAATTTTGAGTTTAACGCCCAATTACTCGAAAACGGATGAATCGATTCAAATGATTTTTATTTGGTGATATAAAAAGTTTTTTGAAAAATTATAACGGGCCTAAATTACGAATTTTCAAAATTTTGGAAATTTTCAAAAAATTATTTCTCAAAAACTGCTCCAAGGAATTTTTTTAAACTTCATATGTCGATAGACCTCGCAAGGGGCTATCGATATGTTTTTTGAAGAACTCCGTAATTTTCCTGTGGCGCCCTCTACGAAGCTTGGAAGTTTGAAACTTCAAACTCCTTTAATTAATAAACGAAAAAGATAGGAAGCTGGGGTTTTCACTGAATCGCTCAGTACGTAATGGAGCATATGAATATGTAAAGAAATATTACAATCGTGGATATATGTAAGCGCACCGGCCCCCTCCCCCCTCTTTTT